>BGNK01006040.1:0-31483 GCA_003297005.1 Symbiodinium sp. clade A Y106
GCCGGACTGCAGCACGTTCAGTGTGGAATCAGCTTGGTTCAAAGCGACGCTCTTGACCTGACCACGCTGCACACGCTTTCCCGCTCCACATTCTCTGCCATGGGGCCCTCAAAACGCCCGGCCTTCTGACCAGAGATGGCCTCCGCGTCCTGCTCCTGCTCCTGCGGCTGTTCCGGCTCTGCTGGCTTCTCCTCATCCGCGGGCTTCTCCTAGCCAAGGCCACGCAGCAACCGACACATGCGATCACCTTTCCTGAGAAGAAACCTGAAATTCGAAACATCCATGTTATGTGTGCAAATTTATCCAGTGAGGGAGGCCAGTCCCCATACCGACTCCCGAGTTGCTACTCGACTGTCGAAGCCGCAACTCTCGAAACACTGCCTTCTGTGTCGCTGCTGTCAAGTACCATTTGGATTTCATTCGTTGTGTGCAATCTTTCATCCACATGTTTGGCTCCAAGACTCACCAAGGTCGAGGAGCTCGTGAACTAGCCGAGGGTGACTATTCCACTCTCCACTCCGTGCAGTGCACAAAGCCGCGCATCGAAGCAGGGATCCAAGACGGCTCTGAGTCTTGTCGTGTGTGCGGCTGAGGAGTGCCGTCGGCGACGACCAAGCCGACAAAGAGATGAGCCCGATGCACACGTGCGTGGCCGCGTTGCACTCAGAAACAGCCGAAACAGCTTGCCAACCCGATCCGGTCATTTGACACGAGATCATGCTAGAATGAACTACACTGGTACTTGTTCTGTCGCGAATAATGCCACAAAATGTGGTAGAAGTTGTAACTCAACGACATGAGTTTGGTGGATGCGCCAGCCTCCTTTGCAACGGCCCGGGACGGTGCCCGTCCCAGCTATGACTGGACACCTCAGTGGCAAGTCGCAGATCTGCCGGCTGCACCAGGAGATGCTCACTCCACGCTATGCTTACTTCTGAGGATCTGTAACCCTAGTAACGATCTTGCAGCTACCCCCGGAACAAAATGTAGTAATGTAGTGCTTAACTTGACATATCCCACGAAACCTGTTGTTTGAATACCCACACGCACCCGCAGAATTGTTGTCCGGAATCGTGCATGAAGCACAGACGAGCAGAGTGGGGATGCACTCCGCAGCTGGGCATTTACAAAATGTTCGTCCCCAGCCCCCCACCCCCACCCCCGGCAACTAAATCTGATCCGCCTTGCTCTGACACTGAGCATTCCATGCCACAGCATACAGCAGATGCGTGAAGACTCTGTTCATTGCTGCACGAGTTTTGGAGATGAATGTGCGAATGCCAGCATGAAACTCGATTGCTCCGGGAGAAATCGACAGCGCCCCAAAGAAGGCCATCCGAAGGGCTGCGCCGAAGCACAAGGCGGAAAAGGAGTATCGGAATTATCCGAACGTGCCATCTTCCCGAAGATGTTCCCTTTGGCCTCTGGAATGGCTGTTAGTGCAGAGGCCGCTCATGCAGCGACGACGGCCGAGGCTGAATGTTGGCCGTGGGCGAGATTACCGGCGATGGGGATCCACCACACACTGTCCGTGAGATCGCAACAACAAGCAATTGTCGACGGACCAAGGGGAAGGCCTCAGTGGCACCTGGAGCACACATCCGGGCCCAAGCAACAACTCCTTGAGCCTCCAGCCTACGATAATCCTGCCTACGAAAATCTACTCGCTATGTATCACTGTGTGAAACTGTCGTCGCATTGCTGTACAGGGTGAGACGTAGCGGACTGGTTCTAGCTGTGAACCAGAAATGGCACAGGTGCTCTTTGCACTGACATGAGTGAAACAGCCAATATCTCCACTGAATTTCGGTCGCTTCCGGTGCCAGGTGGCGGAAGATGTCCGTAGCACACCACTCGAACTAGAACCCGTGATGCTGGGAGCTGGGGCGGCCTTCAAGGGCCAATGGCCACGGCACTGCGACACGCAGCACCCACGTCACCACGACACGACCAGAGCGCAGAATCCACCGGCCACTAACTGGACTGAGCCGGTCTGAGCCCCTTCAGAGACTATCTGTGAGCCAGCTTGTGCGAGCCAGAGACCTAGGGCCGGGGGCCTAGGGAGTATGGGGATAGAGGGCCTTCGGGGAAAGGGTCAGGGAATCAAGGGTATGGCCAGAATACAAATCCTAACCCTGCCCCTTCAAGAGACCCCTTGAGCTACGCACCACAGCCCTGGACACTGACGAATCAAGCCGCCTCCAAGAATCTCACATTGCTGGGCCTTTGGATTCCTGACATCATAGCAGCTGCGCATTGAAAGCATCATTCTAAATGCAACTGTCGCAGAAGACAAGGAGATGTGCGGTAACATTCGTGCAAATCCTGCATGTGTGAGTAACAGACTGACAGAAGAGACATGTCTCGAACCTGATCTACCTCTGCATCGCACAACGAGAACTGGCGCACGCCCGGCATGAAGCCGAGAGCAGATTTAAGCATATCGAGACGCCCTGAGACATCACACCCAGACCAATTCAGAAAGACACGAAAGCTCAACAAAACAAACTTACAAAAAACGATGTCGAACAACTCAAGAACTCAACCGTTAAACCTAAATCAAAAAGCCCTAAACCCTAATTTTTCTGGATCACTCTTACTTTGCCCCTCCCAAGCAAAAAAATCTCTGGGTTTTTCAGAACTGCTCTGCTGCCATCGAAGAGTGGCCGTTCCGTAGAAATGGAATCATGTCTTACTATCTGCCTGGTTCAAAAACTTGTTTGTTGCTTGGCCTCTCAAACAAAACCTGCGATGCTGGTCGCCCTTGCCGCCTTCTTTACCTTACGTTTCCTTGCCGGCAAACAGTGAATCAGAAAGTGATGGAGTCAAGAAATGCTGTAGCCTGGTGGGGAAGCTTGCGAAGCATGTTGCATGAGGACCAGCTCAACCCAGCAAGCACTAAGCCAGAAGAGTCAAGGAAACGCACGCTCCTAATTGCAGCAGAGGTTCTTCGCAAAAATCAAGCCGACTGACCAAGAAGGGATCAAAACAAAGGAGCCCTGCAGAAACCCAGGCTTGCACCAACCAGCAATACGGCAATACCCATTGCGATGAAGTCGGGCTAATGCGCAAGCTTGCAAGAAAGGTGAGATCGGCCGACCGCGCAGCCACTGGAATCTCCCATAACATTGGACCTCCAGAAGACCCCATCATCAAAACAGGATCACACAAAGCTCATTCTTCCAGGCGGCTTCACAACACATCACGTAACATGTCTGCAAAGTTGGTGATCGACAGCAACAGAAGTCGCGCCGGTCACAGTTGTACCGCATGTAGGGCAACTCTGGAAGTTCAGTAACATTGAAGTCTGTTCGTCCCACGCCACTCCAACACAAATTATGCCTGAAAACCGTGGTGCAGTTGCTGCCAGAAACGCTGCAAGCGTTATGCTTGGTCGGAAGTCTACTGGCTTCAGCTGGCACGATTTGCAGCGGTGGTCAGAGTTTGACAACGAATCAGAGCGTGCTCGGGCTCAGGTTGGAGCATTGAAGGAAGCCTTGGCTTCAGAAGCTAAGAGGAAACGGCGATGCTGCCGCGCACCAGATGAAAGGTGATAAATGCGCTGATGGCTGGAAGCTGTCGTCCAGTCTCACCCTGGCTAAATGGATGTCAGAATTCACGCCGGCAACCATGCCTGACAAAAGATTCTACAGGAATGGCCTCAGCAGTAGCAACGAAAAGGATCAAGTTAGCACGAGAACATACCCGACCACGATCTGCGAATCGCCGCAGTGAGTGGTTACTTTTGAACAACATCTCGTTCTGCTGCATGGACAACCTACCTGGCACCCATCAACAACAGAAGGAGATGCTTGTTAAAACAAAAGACTGTATTATGGAAAATCTTCTCAGTTGCAATTGCTGCAGAGGAATTCTCTGTCATGTCCTCATGAAAAATCCAAGTGCGAAACAGGCATGGATGGGTAAGTTTATCTAAACTGCCCAACTCGCGCCAGGAACAAGACATGGACTGTATGAGAAGCATTCAACACACCACGTACACTACTTTGACTACATGCTCTCCAATGTTGATGCCTTTTGTCGTCATCATGCTCGCGAACAGAACAGCTGCCGGGAGATTGCAATTTCGCGAAAGTACCTTTTACCGCATCCTGCGAAGCCTTAGACCAGGTGCCCTCCCGATTAGATATATTATCCATACCACCATGGCGGGCAGCCAAACATGAGTTTGCAAACCAACCTCGAGGTTGTCCACCTCTCTAGGTCATGTAATCTTTACACTTGGACAAGAGGCCATCTTCATCCGAACATACGACCAGGGATGCGGCACGATACCCTGACACCAAAGCCGGCGGCAAAGTGCGATCTTTGGCTCCGTCGTACCGGTGTGCGATTTGGGCAATGTGGCCGTCTCGGCCAACCACATCCTCACATCTGCGGAGCACTGTAGGGCCCTGCGACTTTCCCACAACATTAGCGATGTCTTACCTCCCTCCTTGTTCGGCACCATGATCTTTTCTGCCGATTATCAGGATTCTTAGGGTTTGTCCGAGCGTCGTCGAGGTGATCCAAGCCCCAGGACGAAGCGAGCACGAAGAAGACGAATGGAAATTTACATTTACACGTTCCTCCGAGGATATGTTCAGCCGTTTCAATATCCTCGATGCGCACTCACAACCCGGCATTCCCTTTCAACCTTCAAGTTTTCGTAGGAAAGCATGCCCTCTTGGGCAGGTGGTGGTGCTGGTACCCACTCAATGCAAAGGAAAACGTGGAAAAGGTTGGCAGAGGATAGTATCACAAAGTTCCCAATCACCCTGACATAGCCTGGGTTTCGAGACCATCGATGCGGGAAGAACAGAAGGAAGACTCCTGGTTTGCTGGGAAACCCACGAAAAAATGGAAGGTGGCAGGAGCCTCTGAGGCCAACGAAAACTGTCAGTGACAGTTTCCTGTCCAAAGCCCCAACCCCGGCGAAACCTGCATCACGGCACGAGCCTGTCTCCCATTTAGATGGTCCTCAGAACCACAAATGTCCATGCAACAAAAGTGGAGAAATACTGCGCAAAGTGGGCACAACAAAAGTACCCCGTACACTCTTCTTGATCTCTCAAGAGCTGTTGGAAGACACAGAGTTTCGAAACGTACAAAGTGATCCAACAGCCTGCTGGAGCTATACTAAACTCACAAGAGCTAAACTCACGAGACATGGACTTGCAACAGCACCTCGTGCTCGGCACGGCCGACATGACAAACCAGAAAGAGAACAAACGCAAGCAGAAGATGTGAGTTTCGAAGCACGCTCACCAAGAAAAGGAAATATGAAACAAAAAACGGCTGAGCCACCCAACCTGCAAACCGGAAGGCCTTCAACTTTAAACCCTGATCGCTTCGGAGTCTAAAGCCGCCTCGATCCACGGAGACGAATCCAGTCGCGGAATCCCAGCGATTCTTCAGACTGGCATCGGTCCCTGGATGCTCCTTTTGAGAGAAAGTTTTTGATGCTAAGGATTTCTGCGAGCTTCAGCTTTGATCATCTATCTAGACTGCCGGTCGGTCGTGCTACGGTGTTTCGTGTTCACATGTTTCTGCAGAGATGATCTTAGATGAAAGGCTTGTGAGGAGTTCCGCTGAATTTCGGAATTGGGCTTCAAAAGCACACACACCTCTGGGGTTTCGGGAGCATCAGGTCGGTATTGAGTCTTGGTTTGGGTGGGAACCCTTACTTAGAAGCCTTGACAAACGTGTAGCAAGAGCCAGGTCAGCCAATTCTGCAGAACCTGCAACCGACTTTCAATCTGCTGCGTGTGCATCTTGGCCTTGAAGCCTACCGGACAAGATGCCAATGGCTGCATACGGCTTTGTGACAGCAGTCATGGCACCTACACTGCCATCAATACTACCGGAAATACTGCTCCTCGTGAGCACTCCAAGTATCGACACTTCAGGCATGGTCGGTCTGCAAGGGATCCAAAATTTACAGGCAGTAGGATAGTGCAATGAGACAGGCATTCATTTCTGGCCATTTTAAGCCTACGAGGCAATCTCAAAGTTTGAATTTTCTTAACCAAGTGCATGCTGAATAGACAGAGGCTTGCATGTGGGGCTCGGGGCACTATGGCTACAGACATTTCAGGCCAATTGAGCCATTCGACATGAAATGGAGTGTTTTTATCAACGCGGCCGCATTTCTCAGGCTGAGCATGGGGGCCACCACATTTCAAACAAGGTGCTCCTATGCTTTGGCGAGGCTTCGGCATGGCTGCCACTCAGCTTCGGCCTCGGACATTGTCGGCTCGAGTGGCTGGAGATGGCCAGCATCAAGCGCCCGAACTCAACTCTGATATGTGAAGGAGATTGTCAGGAGGCAGCTTACGAGTGATGCAGCCGAACGGCCACGAAAGGTCCAAGCAGCCTCTCCACCGAGCATGTTTGGCGGCAAGGTGTGGGTTAAACCGGCGTTGAACGCGTCTGGGCAGAAACCGATGCGGCTGCCCCAGTGAAGCATTGTCGTGCAAGATCGGCAGCGATCGGGTGAAGAGTGCTGTGTTTGCTCAAGCACATGTCACTCGATCAATGCTTATCGCTTTGCCCTGGACAAGTGTTCAATATTTTGGGGTGTGCGAGACTCGGAGAGAAGGGACACAATTAAGCAGGCTGTTCGTGCTCAGACATTGTGAGGCAGTGTCCGCACCAGAAGAGCGGCGACACGAGATCCGCAGACCGCTGCCGGACCAACCCATCTGCCTGGCCTCTGTCCACAGGAACTGTGAAACCTTGGCGAAGCCTGGCGAGAACTGGCACGGCATGCAGCGAAGCTCTAGCGAGTGATGTGAAGCGGTGTCGCTGCTGGGAACTTTTCAGCCGACCTAGAGGCGCAACCACACCGTGGATGTTGGTGACAAGGCAAGCGTTGTGCGTGAATCATTGTAAGTGTCCCGTCGTAGCCCGAAAATCCTCGGAAAATTGAACAGAAGCTTCTCACGCAGGTCGTCAACAAAGCCGACAAACAGAGGTCCATGAAGACTCTGAGCTGATTGAAACCATTCATGGCAGCGTGAACAGAGCCCCTCCATGCTTTATGCGCTTATCATGTAGTGAAATGTTGCTACAGCAACGAACGATTTCACGATTCACACGACAACAATTTTTCTGTAAAGCACAATCAAGCTAGCAGGCTGTGGAGTCCAGGATGGCTTGTTCACATGCGCAGATGCCAGAACTGGCCGCAACCACGGCACACAGGCAGTGTGTAAGATCTCTTCACAGGAAGAGAAATGTCGGGGGCCAGGTTGAAAGCAGGGAGCAGGGACCGTGCACGGACCCTCTGCAGGGAGGCTGGTCCGGTCTCTGACGGCTCACCAGACGGTGCAGAACCGAAGGAGCTGTCGCCCCCTCGTCTCCGGCTAAGAGGAGACCTTCTTTGAGAAGGGGCTATTCGGCTGTGGGTGTTGCGATGGCGATGCACCATCATTCGATCTCAATACTCGCAGGAACCCTCTGTTACCTGCCTGAGTTACCCTGCCAGGAAGGCTGAGGTTCATGTGGTCCACGAGAAAGCATCGCGAGCAGCCAAGCACATGCACAAACACGCCGCACGCTGCATGTGCGGCAGGCAAGGGCAAAAACGGACAGGACCAGCAAGCACAGCATTCGGCAAAGTGCGACAGAGACTGACAGCTGCACCTCATGATAAGAATATCAAAGTAAAAAAAAGACATAGGATGTTGTTCCCAACTTGTGCACTTGTGCAACAGCAAGAGGTTGCGTTCGCTCTTCGACCTTTGCTGTTGCTTATCTGTCAACTCAACCGCTTGTATTGGCTAGAGCCCCGAATGCAACCTCCTAGAATTCAGTTTGCGAGAGGCCACTCTAGGTAAGCCCTGCAGCTTGCCCGGTGCCTGCCCTGCGTCCTCCATCTTTGCTTCCACTGGTGGAACTTCCCCTTCCGTCATGGCCTTGGCTGCTGGAACTTACCAACCAGTCTTGCCAGTTTCCAAATGCTGATCTGAGCCGCACACTTAGCAAATCTCGGAAAGGAATTGCTGCAAGGATTCTGGGGGCCCCTAGGACCTAGAAATGGCTGCCACGGCTGCTGACTAACAAGCTCCCCACTTAAGCAGCTCAACCTGCCATTGCAGCAAGTCTCTATAGCCACTTTGCCCTTGCTTTTCTGCGTCCAGGCCCGTCCAGCCGGCGGACACTAGTCCGCCTTCGCATGTTCACTGTTCGTCGCGAACGGATGAAATGGCACCACGTACCTGGTCAGGTTTTGCAAGGCTGCTTACTGCCCGCATGCCGGCGCACGCAAAGAACAGATCCCTCATCAAGACTGCTCGAATGCAGAGGCAGGCCTGTCTTTTAAAAGATCTCCCCGCTCCGCTCGGCTGCCAGCATGCTCGCAAACTGAGATTCTGGATTGCTTTCCAAATCCTTCGGATTGCCTATCTCAACCACATGACCGTCACCGAGTACCACGACAGTGTCGTAGTCCTTCAAGGTGGCGAGTCTGTGCGAGACCACCAGTAAGGTTGTTCCTTCCGGCAGCCGCTTGAGTGCTGACTGCACCTTCTCATCCGTACCCTTATCTACTCGCGAGGTGACCTCGTCCAGAGCCACAATCCTCGACTTCCGGAGGACGGCCCGTGCTACACCGATCAGTTGCTTCTCTCCCGGCGAGATTCCGCCGGAAGCAGAGACTCGACGCTCCAAATCCCAATTACCAAGCGAGGCCGCCTGCAGTGCATGCTGCACTTCCTCGTCGCTGTAGCTACCTCGAGGATCTACGTTCTCACGAACTGTGCCCGTCACCAGGAAGTTGTCCTGGGGGATGGCAGTCACAGAAGACCTGAGTCTGAGATGAGAGCCTCACATGTCTTACACAGGACCAGGAGACCAAGTAAGGCTCGCACCTGAGGCGGGCCAGCCCAACTTGGCGGAGGTCCACACCATCCACTTTCACGGATCCCTCTGAGACTTCCACCGTACGCAGCAACAGTCGCAGCAATGTGGACTTCCCGCTGCCCGTCCTCCCAACTACCCCAATGCGCTTGCCTGCAGCGAGGTCAAGGGAGAGGCCCCGCAGAACAGGAGGCAAGTGCTTGCGATAGCTGAAGGACACATCCTCGAAGGAGATGCTTCCGCTGACAGGCCAAGCACTGGGAAGCTCCGCATCAGCCGGCAGCTCACGGGAGGCTTCAAGCTCTGTTGCAGACAGTGAGTCAGAGATACGCTGAAAGGACGTAAAGCTAGTCTCGGTCTGGGCAATGGTCCGCACCGTCCAATTCAGCAACCCACAAACGGACAGTGCCTGAGTTACAGCGATGGCTGCCCGAGCCGCTGCCCAGGCACCAGCATTGGCCCCGGTCCACAAGCTTAGAAGCGCAGCTGCCAACACGATGAGGTTCCCAAGCAGTTCCATCCGAAGGGAAAACCATCGATCCACCGCCTTGGCAGCAAAGGACACGGCTGTGTTCGAGTCGATGGCACGCAAGGCCCGTGCGGCCATGACGTTACCGAGGCCCAGCTTGCGGATGGTGATGACCCCCGAAGCGGCGGCTGCTTGCTCTGCGTAGACCGGAGACCTCGCCAGAGGCTCAAGCCTCTTCAGCTCTCGAGCGACAGGTCGGTAGTATTGCAGGGAACGCGTGTACAACCAGAGCAGGGGCAGCATGATCACTGTGAAGCTCGGGGTGGCCAAGACGATCGTGACTGCAGCTCCAGCAAGTGTTGTGACGCTGGACACTGCCGACCGTAGGCTGTTAGGGAGGCTGTTGTCGATCTGCTCCAGATCTTTCGAAAAATTTTGCAGCAAACGGCTGGAGGGATTGCGGTCAAAGTGGGAAGTCGATGCCCTCACCAAGACCTTCTCGCAGAGATCATCGTGAACTGCTCGTGAGGCCCTTCGGGAAAATGCTGCTATTAGCAAAGACCGTCCAAATGTCAAGCCAGAGGCCAGCAAGCCCCAGAAGATCACACCCAGCATGTAGTAGCCCAAGCCGCGCTTCATGGTAGCATCGGCCGTCCACAAGCCTATCCACCATTGTTGGGCAGCTGTCGCCCCATAGCTTGCAATCACCGCAGCAACTGCGAGGCCCAGGAGAAGTGGGCTTCGGGCACTTTGGAAGTAGCGAGCATAAAGTTTCAAAGGCACTGCACCGGAGGCCCTTGCCTCCTCCGCAGTGATCTGTTTGCTCTTCGGCTTCTCCACCGTGCCCTCAGAACCCTCCTCTGAGACCTCTGTCGAAGCCTCAAAGCTTTTCTTGGGCTCACTGACTTCTGCCTCTTCCTCAGCGACTGCGACCGTGGGCTCTGGCTGTGCTTGCGGCAAGGATAGCTCGAGCCTGCCTGACTGAGCCAAAGAAGCGTAGCTGCCTGCGAAGTCGACTTGCAGCTGAAAGGACCCAGAATCCGAGCTGGACGACATGACGATAATTCGGTCGCAGCGCTGCAGCCACGGGCCGGGGTCACTGGAAACTAGAAGTGTGGCCATATCTTGCAAGGGACCATTCAGACAGTTGTTAATCACTTGAAGTGTGACTTGCGGATCCAAGGCCGCCGTCACATCGTCCAGCACGCAAGCACAAACACTGCCAGTTTCTGCTTGGTACATCGCCCTGGCAAGAGCCAACCGAGCTTGCTGGCCCCCACTCAAGGATGTCGCACTGACCTCATCGTTCATCTCGGCAAAGTCGACGGCAGCTGCGGACAAGGCTCTGGAGAATGCACCATAGTCCACGTCGGGGACGAAAGGCGCCGTCTCGTCCATCCACACTCCAGCCACCACTTCCAGGAGACTTCGCCCTGCGGACACGCAGATGCAGTTACCAGTACATGCGGGTTCTGGGGAGTTGAGGGCAAGAGAGCAGCTGTGGACTGCGCTTTTTGCAACTGCGATCGCGTCCTCACAAATCTACAATCTCGCTCGGACTCCAACACTGTTTTTCTGCTCATCCAAACACCGATGATGGGTTGCCGACCGTAAACCTGGGAGTACGTGAGAAGTTTCGCGTTCATAACCTGACGCTGAAGCCCTTTCTGAGACTCTCTACGAATCCCGGTTCGAGAATGCAGATGCTTCAGCGCTGGCGACCCTGAGGCCAAGCACTGCAGGCCCTGCTCAACATCCCGAGGTCGAAGCATCTTCCGATAAAGGCCGCAAGTCAGGCGACTTCAGCGCCTCGTGTTTGGAGTGTCGCGATGTGGGAGAGGTTGGCCTGTGGAAGTCTTCGGATTCGTCGTGCAACCCATCACAGCGGCCCTTGCGAGCGCTCCCGCAGCCTTCCCTGATGGTTTTCACCACATCGCCTCAAAGGCAAAGACTCCTACTTGAAGAGACATTGTGACACAGCAAGTACTTGAGCCAAATGGTGTCGACGTCTCATGCATGGACAACTGCTGGCTCCCTCGTGCCCTCGCCGTCTCTTTGAAAGGTCGGTCCTTCTGGAATCCACGGCTGTTGAGAACAGTATGCCTGGCAGCCACGGCGTCTCATGCAACAAGCCGACCCCACCTTTCCAAGAAGCCACCGCAGCCCTGCGCTTAGGCGCTGGCTACGTTCTGCGGCGGCGCGGGCAAGGAGGTGCCGGGCAGCTCCCCAAGAAAGGCTCGCAACTGGCATGAAGCACCATTTACCAGAAAACAGCTCAGTTCAGTGCAGCTAACAGCTCACGCTCGCTCACTTCTACTTCTGTCATGCTGAGCTTTCGGCCAGGGTGGACTTGCCGGAGCCGACGGGGCCGAGGACGCCCACCAGCTCGCCGTGTGCGACACTCAAGTGCTCGGAGACGACGAGCGTCGGGGCACTGTGCCCCTCGTGGCCTGCTGCGTGATCCTTTCCAATGCGATAGCTGCCCGGCACCAGCAGCAGTGGCAGCTGGGCATCCTCCGACATCGGCGGCCGTGGCGCGGCAGCCTCTTCCAAGCAAAGGAAGCCGGCGATTCGCTTCAAAGCTGCCTGCCCCTCTGCCAAGGCATTCAAGGCACTGGGGTAAAACAGCAATGGGAATCGGATCTGGTTCAGAAGTGACAATGCCGTGAAGATCATGGCTGCGTTGAAGCTGGCCCTTTGGCCTGCCACATATGCCAGCAACACGACCGCGATCATGAAGGGGGGAAGTGCACTGAAGTAGGACAGCAAATAGGCTCCTGAGCTGCATGAGAGAGCCGCTTCCATGATTCATTCAGCATAGCATCAAGATCCACACATCACTCTTCGAAACTACGCTTTCGAAAACAAATTCCGATCTAGGCCCAGGCACCCACAGTATCTCTTTTCCGTTGCGCCGTTAATTCGGAGTCACGGAGCCGACGGATGGTACGCTCGAAGACATCCTCCCAGCCCATTTGGCGCAAAGCTCGGATGCCGTTCAGGATCTCCGCCGTCTTTGAGACTCGGGCATCTGTCGTTTGCAGGCAGGACTTATTCAGTCCAGAGAGCTGACGTTGAAGACTGGCATTGAAAGGCATGAAGACAACGAGAATCACTATGCCAGCGAAACCAGCCAAACCAAGATACCACCACAACAGCACCGAGTAGCCAACCACTTGAAAAATGCCATCCCAAAGAGTGTGCAGCGAATACGTCAACTCCTCCACCTTCCCCGTGTCTACTTGCATGAGAGTGACGGGAGGCACGGCAGCAACAGCCTCATGTAAGCGCAAGCTCTTCTCGTAAATCGAGGCCTGCAACATTGCTCGGACTCGCGTGGCCATTACAGTCGTCTGGTGAAAGAACTGGTTCTCAATCACCGTCTTCAGGCACAGGACCGCAAAAAGGGCAAGTGCAGAATTCCTTCCAGCTACAAAATTTCCTTGCTGTACTGCTCGGAGTAGAGGCCCCAAAAACAGTGCAGGCAAGAATTGCACCACGGTGTTCACAAAGCGGAGCACGCCGGTGCTAAAGATGCGACCCCGGTGTAAGTGCAGTAGTGCATTACGCAGCTGGAAATGGCTTAGCCCTTCTGGTTCCTGTGTATGTGCAGCGTGGCTCTTGCCTTGGGCAGCCCGCCAAGAAGTCTCCAGGAGAGCCGAAGAGAGCTCGCGCGCTAGGTCCGCGGCTCGCCTCAAGCGCAGGTCGTACAGAGAACAGCGAGTGGTTAGCGAAGTCTGTTGTATGCACACCTTTGCGGGATGACATCACGAGTTTATCTTGCTGACATGTGGCATATCACGAGGTGCAGGCAGGAGCTGAAGGGTTTCAATAGGAGGTGGTCTGTTCCCACGGCGCATCAGCGCACTGACCCAAGAAAATGTCGCACAAAACCATAGTTTCCGAAGGCCACCCGACACTGGAGGAACAGGTGCAACACTGGTTGATTGACTCGACAGCCGAACGGCGTTGCCTCTGTGAGAGACTGCTGATTGCTTGCGCCCTCTCGAGCGAACATCTGCTCGATAGCCAGACGCAGACAAGGCAAGGATGAAGAAGGCAAGTGGACTTCGAAGATCCCGTTCTCTAGATTTCGCTTCTGTGTGCCCCCAACGGCATGCAAATGGCCGCGGCTGTGCCGGCAAGCTCGCCGAAAATCCTCTGCAAGGAATGGGCGATTGCATGGCCATGGGTAGTGCAGCAGTTTCCATTGTCTATAAGCTGCTCCCAACTTGGACGACATACTGATGTTAGCCAACATGTGTTGACCACCGCGGTGGAGGGCTACCAAACCTTTCATCTAATTCATCTGAATATCCGTTCTTTTTGATGCGGCATCTTTGGGCCAGTGCTGCCTGTGGATCTGTGTTGCCAGGAAATGGCAAAGGCATGCCCGATTCAATGATTCAAGAGCTTCAAAAGCGTGCCTGACACTCAGGAACGTCACGGTAGCACAGGCGCCAAGGTAGCCCCAGTGCTCCGAAGTGAGATCCGTGGCATCATTACCCCAGACCCTGCCAGCAACATGAATACGCAATCAAGCTTTGATGGTGACCCCATGGCCTGTAAAAGTACTCCGGGAATCTGTACGAACTGTCACCAAGAAGCTTGGCGCGGCAGTACGGTAGATACCTTAGCTTGCGCTTCCTGATGAGTTGGAGCAAGGCGGTCAGGGTCAACACACTGATCCAAGATGCAATGCATACAGCTGGTAGCCAATGAACATGATGCTCAGTGCCTTGGGGCGAACCATGTGGCATCATTCGCCGATAGGCGTGGCCATGCTGCTATTGTGGTGCAGTATTGATCAAGCCAAGTAGCGGAGAGCCCCAAAGTCAATAGCCACGCTATACAATGAACTAACCTGACCATGGGCTGCGAAACAACGCAGCTCCTCAAGATCAGCACAACCATTTCAGTACCCGGCCGAATAAACCAGTTGTCAGGCACTAAATCCTGACACAAGCATCCTGCTTATCTTGAAGCCGCTCTGGAATTGCACATCGCGCAAGATGCGGCCTCTGCATCGAGATCATCGGTAGCACTGCTTTCCTGAGGCCTGTCGGGAGCCCTGCGCTGATGCTACCGTAGCAGGATTCCTGCGTCGCGCAGCTGTCAATGGGACGCCTCGTCATAGCAGCACGCGGTCTGTCGCAGTATGTCAGAAGCTATTCCTGTTTGAGTAATCAGAGGGTCGATTCCGAGCAGGACAGTAGCAGGTGTTGCAAAAGTCGCCTCATCTACATTTTCATGCTTGGGGGCTCTAGCCCATACTAACTGTCGCTTGATCCTGGACTCCGGCAATCGCAGAACAGAACGATAGAGAGGGTGCCAAGAGAAATGCAATGCATGAAATATGCGAGTGCTTCGCGTCGAAGGCGATCATGTTTGTCGGGCTTTGCGGACACAGTGTGTTGTGTACACATTGACACGGTCCTTTAAACACTTCTGACACAAAGTCAGTGAGTTCAGCATATCGAAGAACAACAATGGAAGCAAAAATCAATGTTCTCAATAACATGTTTAGCCACCCGTAATCCAAAACTTTCTGGGTGAGAATTTCATGCCCAGCAACAGGCCACTCTGTGCCACCTTGTGCAGTAGGGGCGTGCAGAGACAGGAATCTCAAGAGCGGAATGTATGAGAGCGCGGGAGGGGGGGAGAGAGAGAGAGAGAGAGCGCACAGGGCAAGGGTAGAGCTGGTGAGGGCAAGGAGATGCGGAGACAGAGTAATACCAAGAACGACACAACAACCCTTCTGAGAAACCGACCTGAGCAGGAACTGGCAACCCATGAGCACCGAGACCTGGAAACGCCAACGCTCCAGAGCACGGCAACCCACGGGAATGACTGCGACTTCCTCAACGCCAAACCCAAAACACCTCCTTCCTCATTGATGTCTTTGTTCGGTCCGCTCTTTCAACTTAGTACTGGTAGGAAGTGTTTTGTGTGGCCAGGGCGACCGTAGCAACCAACGGTGCCTCAGAGATTCAAAATTATGAAACGCTGAAGCACTTGTCGGGCTGCTTGCAGCCATTCGTTGTGTCCTGACTTGGGCTGGATGTTCTCTATGTTCCACAACGAGTGTCTACTCACATCCTACATGCCTACTGCGTGCAATGGCGCGGTGGGATTCTGACATGGGCTCTAAGGCCCATCCCTGCCATGAATTCCACGAGCACGTGTCCACGCCGGGGCTGCTTGACATTCGCCGAGCTGTTGCGCAAATGTCCCCACAGCCTATTCTTGCCAAGCACGGCTCAGCTGACAAAAGCTTTTTCCGGATTCTGGATCGGCGGTAACGTTATTAGAAACAGCATGAAAAAGCTCTGGAGCCATGCTCGGGCTGGAAAGAAAGTTCTAGGCTTGAGTTGGTAACTCTACATGCACGAACATTGGCACGATCTGAGGCCACACGCATCATACCATTGTATGGGAGCGGCAGCGCCAGTTGGCTTTCAAAGAACCATGTGCGTCACGGAGAGCTTCACGTGTCGACTATTACGACATTGGGTTTCTGACTCTTCCAACTTGCTGACCGAGCAAGATGCACATGGCTGCCAAGTAAGGTCTAGTAGCATTTGCCTCAGCTAGTCAAAGAACTGCAGGGAGTTTGGATTCAAGGTGCGCTTACAGGCTTGCAGAATCGCACCGAGTGCGGCTCCAAACTCCCTGCATCTACAGGTATCAGTCGACATTAACTCTGTCAGCTCTAACCTGCGGCTGCCTACAGTTGCCTACCGGGGCCTACAATGGCCGACACCTACATCAGATGAATTAGCAGCGCCTGCGATTCGCCAGCTTTGCGGCTGGGACTGGACCGGTTTCGTATCGTAGAACCAACGATCAGAGGAATCTCAGGCTGCAAGCACGAATGCGATTCCTTGGCCGGCTGCAGGAACTGCCCTTCAGAGACCTGGAGGCACCTCGACGTGGACCTTGCAGATCTGCATCAGAGCATCCACTCGCACTCGTTGGCTCCCCGTGCTGACCAAAAAAAATCATTCGAGCACGGCACTTTGGAGAACGGTCCGCCTGCTAGATTTCGGACTCGGATGCAAAGCATGCCAAGCGAACCACCAGCACAGCGCTGTCTGTGTCTGTGTGTGTGTGTGTCTGTGTGCGTGGGTGTGTGTGTGTGTGTGCGTGTGTGTGTGTGTGTGCGTGTGTGTGTGCGTGTGCGTGTGCGTGCGTGTGTGTGTGTGTGTGTATGTGTGTGTGTGTGTGTGAATCTCCCTAGCACATGGGAGCAGAGGGTCACTCCTTCGACTTCGTCTTCAACCATCAATGCCGGGGAGTGGTGCGTGCTGTTGGAGTCACCACTCAACGAAGACGCTCCTTCAGCATGGTGATATGGAATCAGGACCCTGTGGTGTCCACATTAGATTGCAACATACAACACTCTTTTCTCCTGACCTCTCCTTTTCTCTTCTCTTCCGCCGAATCTATCAGTGTGCATCAGTGCGGGTCGAAGACTCCAGAGCAGCGGCTTTCCGTCAAGGCGCCGTGGTGACCCTTCGTGGGAGACCGGTGATGAACCGGATATGTTCAGATTCCTGTTCAGACGTTCAGACCTCCCGCTCAGCTATTCTACTCCTCTCTCTCTGATGGCGGTTTGCAGACAGCGGCATGTGAATCTGACATGAATGCAGGTGCAGTAAAACGTCGGCTAACGCGCAAGGACTACCTCTCTAGTCTGTGGTCTCCTATTTTATTTTTCCTTTCTCAGGGTGTGCAAGGGCATATGTGTCTGACATGAGGGCATGCGCAGTAACATCGGCCAGGGTGAGTGCTTTGCGGCTTCCTCCGGGAAGTCATCGACAACTTTCTCTTCTCCTTGCATCTCTTCCCCCACCCGGGACCCTAACACCTCTTGAGGTCGCCCAAGGACGGGTGACCTCTTGCACCATTGCTCCTGGGTGCCTTTGTGCACAGCTGGAGGATGGCCCACTGCTCCTGGGTGCTTTCGTGCACAGCTGGAGGGTGGAAACCCCATTCCCGCTACTGGCCTTGGACCCCGCGGGGGTAGCTGGGCAGTAGTCCCTCCGTTCCTGGGTCTTTGCTGGCGGCTGGAAGGAGTGTACTAACCCTAAACCCAAGATAACCACATACAACGATCACATTGTCTATACATTGGTCTAAAGCTGCTAGCCTGGACCCCCTCGTGGGTAGCTGGGTAGCAGTCTTCTTTCCTTTTCGGCGCGCCCACCAGTACCAGTTTTTCGCAGGCTGGATCTGGGCCCTTGCGAGGGCAGCTGATCAGCCCACCTGCCCCTCTGTTGCTTTCGGGGGCCTTCGCACCCAGCTGAAGGACAGTCCTGAACCCTAAATAAAAACTTCACTACAGCCTGGACTACCCCTGCATTGTTGCTTTGTGGACAACGTCGTCAAGCTCTACAATTGGGCATTGCAGCCCACAGGGTTTTGTGGTTTAGTTTTTGGGTTCTTTTTAGGTTTTGGAGCCCTGGCGTGGCTTTATTCCTTTCGCCCCAACGTGGGGCTGTGTGTGTGTGTGTGTGAACCTCCCTACCACATGGAGCAGAGGGTCACTCCTTCGACTTCGTCTTCAACCTTCAATGCAGGGGAGTGGTGCGTGCTGTTGGAGTCACCACTCGACGAAGACGCTCCTTCAGCATGGTGATATGGAATCAGGACGCTGATTCCACGTACCTGCAAGGCAGCCCCCTGTGGTGCCGAGATTAGGAAAGGACAGGCCCCCTGTGGTGTCCACATTAGACTGCAACATACAACACTCTTTTCTCCTGACCTCTCCTTTTCTCTTCTCTTCCGCCGAATCTATCTCTCTCTCTGTGTGTGTGTGTCCAACTGCTCCGTCGCCGCCACAATTGGCACAAGGCGAATCAGACCCGTCCTTCTGAAGCACCTCGCGCCCCACAGCCCGTGCGATTTCTAGACTGAGATCTTTCATTTTCTGGGGACTCGAGCCCGGTGCTCAAGAGAACTGGAGAGCCGGGGAGGGTGCGTGCAACAGGATGTCTGCATGCATCTTGCTTCAAAAGTTCATGGGTAGTCATAAGTGAAGATCTTCCTGTCTTCCGAGAGTTAAGCAGGCCCTGAGCAAGGAACTCTCGCTGAAGAGGACTTTCTGCAGAATCACGTCGTCTCCGTATCCCTCCTCGATAGGGCTGCTGGCAGGAGTCGGCAGCACACCAGGGGTACGTTGTCCTCAAAGGAGCTCCCACACGCCGATGACCTGGCATGGCACGACCCTTGGCAGCCATGCACCAGGGCATAGCATGGCCTAGGCTTCAAAGTCTGCCGGCGAAGCTTACCAGCTGTCGTCACGGGGGTGAACTCATCTTCGACGGCCTGAACTGTTGACACAGCATCGGCTCCGGCTACCAGCAGGACAAGAAATGCCGTGCACGACGGGCCTTTGCATGGCACAGCGCCGGCGTCAGAGGGTCCTCGAAATCAGACCTGCACACGGAATGAGCCTCGTTCCGCTGTCCGTGCAGTTGTCTGCGAATCTGCTAGGACTTGGAGCTCGGCTGAGCAGTGCCTGACACCTGCATGAACACACAGGAAGCGGAACTCGCGCGTGTATCCCACCAACGCCTCCCTGGGGATGTTCAGGACTGACTCTAAAAGCTCGGCACCTCCAAGGATGGTGCAGCTAACCAGCTCAACACCAACGCTCACGCTGGTGACACGGCCTCTGCCAGATCCCCAACCTGCCGCAGTACCCAACCAGCTCATTGCACTCCCGCCCTCGCTGCCCTCTCAGGACTTCGCCCGCTGCATTCCAGACTGGCTGCTGCGACCAAGGGTATGATCGTGTCACCTCAAGATGTTTTGCTCGGGCATCTTCCTCCGAACGAGTGCTGAGCCACTGAGGCTGACGGGGCCCCGGCCGCCGCCGCATCGGGCCAGGCGGAGGGAGGATGGAAGAAGTTGGAGTACCTGAAACGACGCGACCCCGCGCGATCCGATCCGATCGCCGATCGCCGATCGCGCCGCGACATGTTGCGGCTTCAGCTTCGCTGAGAGCAGGACTCCTGCCAAGCGTTGCCATAGGGATCCCAGGCCTCCGCTCCGCACCTGCAGCGGGCGGATCAGCGGATTCAGCGGAGCTTTGGAGCTTCCGTGGGAGTCGACGTCGAACTTCGACAGCGGCGAAGAGCGGCCCCTGGCGGCCTGGGCATCGGCGGCATCGGTTCCTCAGCAGCCGACGGAGCATCTCTTCTTCTTCTTCTTCTCTTACGTTTGGTCTCGCCCACGCGCCTGCATAAACGGCGTTGATGGATAAGACGGCTCCCACTGCCTCATTCCCATGAACAAAGGCATTCACAAAGCCTAGTCCTGCATCGAGCATTCGTGGCACACTTCCATCACATAGAATTGCAGCTTCGCCACGACCAGACGTGGCTATCATCCAGAACCTTGCTCGTGTGCACACTGTGGCGTGTCTGGCATCTAGGAAGCCAGCTTACGATCAGGTTTAGTGGTGCAGGTCCCTGTGTTTGGAGTAGCCACGGCGACTTCTTGAATTCTTGGAATGCTTTGACTTACAAGCCAGGTGAAGGGAAGCCTTCCTCCAGAAGCCGTTCTCAGATAGGCCCCACTAGGATGCTGTGGTACGGTAAGTTTCTGCGAGCGGAACAGCATCTGATCGTACCTTGTGCATAGCTTCCCTGAGGGAGAGACCGATCGGGCAAAACCGCCTCACAGTGAAAGATCGTGCGCCAGCAAACGATGATAAGTTAGTGAACGATGATGGGCAACTGGTAGACTGATAGGTCGTGGCTTCATAGACTACACCGGTGCCTGTTTCGTCATCACCTTGCCGTGGCCTGCCGAAGAGAATGCAAGGCTCCCCCAACTCATCTCCAGCGTGTGCTGGCGCAGCTGGGTCAACCACCTTTGCCGAGATGCCGTCTCCAGTGCAGATCTCAACATCGTCTGAACCTGAACGCCCACACGCTGTGCACAGGGTCGCTTCAGAAGTTTTCTGCACTACTAATGCCGCTGTAAAAGCATTGCTCTCGATGTGATGCGCAATAGCAATGAGAACCTGCTGCGCATCTGCCTCAAGCCAACAAGATGCTTTCCAACAACACATGGATCGATTCATGCGTCACACTGCCATCTCACAAAGCTGGCCAGCCTCTAACCCTCGCATGCCCGCAGTCTCGAAGACACGCCGCAGAAGATCCACGGACAACGCGGAGCATGCCTGCAGGGAACAGGAGGCGACACGCCCAGCGGCTGAAGAGCTCTCGAGGACTGGGCATTGCCTCTTCTGCGTGAGCACGGTTGAAGGCAAAGTCAATCAACTGAAGGGCGGTCCCAACCTGCGGAGAGAGCCGAGAGCGGACTGACTGTCGCCGAGATCTTCGAGGGGAACGAAAGCGGCCGCCTCTCCACGAGCGAGGGAGGCCTCAAGGACGGCGCCGTACATCGACGCTCGGCCGCCAGTCCTGCGCTCCCGTCCCTCCGTCCGTCCCTCCCTTCTTCCCCTGTCAGCACCGCCCTCTGACACACTACGGCTAGGATAGCAGAGGCAGCACTGCGCCTCTGCACAGAAACATACGAAACATGAACATGTACAGGTATAGCGACCAACAAAGAGAACGCTGGCACCATAAAGTGGTTCTGAAACCGCCGCCACTTGCATGCAAGTTGTTGTTGGCGAGAGCCTGGGGAAAAGGCAGCGGGGAAAATACAGGATGGTACTCCTCCAGCAGTGTCTTTGGCCAAGTGTGCAGGTCCCAGCAAATGGCGTGGCAGCGTGCGCCAAAATTTGTCGACATCACACTCGATGAATCCAAGCACTGCGGCAAGCCTAGCGGCCGCGCTCGTCAGTGCATTGGTCCCAGATTGAACAGAGCACAAAACACACAGCAAGTACATCTCATGGTGGCAGTGACCCCCAGACAGGTCGAATTTCTGAATCCACTGCATTGCAGCAAGACGGATCTGGCGCAGTTTTCAATGAAGTGTAGATATCATGCAAAGCAAACCCGCCCTGACCTTCAGATGACATATGCTGATACTCGACTCAAGCATGGAAACATTGACATACACACAACATCAACACGGTCCCCAGTGTCACAGCGTCACTGTCCAACAACTCCAGGGCCATGACCTGGGAGAGGATTGGCGTCAAAGGGGCGCAGATGAGATGGGCCGTCGTCTACAGCGAGCTAGGCAGCATGATCGGCAAGACCTAGACAAGAACTACAGTGAAAAGAGGAGCATACTGTACTGTTATAGCAGTCGTTGGATCAGCGACAGCAGAGAACACCACGTCCGATGACTGAGGAAGGCACAGCTCTGTTCAGATCTCGCGACTTCAAGCAGGAAGTTATGAGGCATGACCAAACCTCGCAAAACAAGCTGGAAGTTCTTGTTGAAGGGGCCTCTTTCCCAAGGCCCCTGATCATCAGTTTATGGACTGCCACGAGAACAAGCACCGGAGACAAAGGAGTGCCAAACCCCCAGCGCCCTGGATCTGCAACCATGGGAGACTTAAACACACACACCCAAGATGACAAACGTGAACGGTACTCCAGATCCGTTCGGGAAACTGTACCAATTAGACTGTTCATTTGGGCGCTTTCATAGCCCCATGATGACAGTTGCCTTTTCCCAAGACCAATGCAGGGATTCAAGTCTGGGACCATCCGTGTCGGCTGCACACCGTGAATTTGGCGCATCTCCTCGCTGATATGTAAACAGACAAGTCGAGTCGAGCTAACACAAGTCTGAACATCCAGTAAAAGGCAGGACGTGTCCTTTGCCACAAGATGCACGGCCAAGTCAAGACGTCCAGCATGCGAGAGAAGCTGCATAGAAGGGCTGACTGAGACACAACTCTCGGTTGGACTTGCTTGCATCACTGCCTTGACCAGAATCGAGAAGGTCACGGCACTTGGCCGGACATGCTTGTGCCGCATCTCCGAGAACATGCGCAGGCCTTTGCCCAGAGCAACAGGCTAGCAGGGACGTTTTTTTACTTATGCTCTGCCAAATCGATAGAGACACACCCGCACACCGGCCGCAGAAGTCGTCCTCCTCGTCGTCGTCGTATTCATTGTGGTGCGTTACCGGCAGCGGCGGTGACAATAACAAAGAAAAAAGCAACAATGGCAGTTGTTTGCAGAACACCAACAAATACCTAGTGCTAAGTTAAAGTAGCAGCAATGACCATCACCACATTCATCAAGGAGCCCGGAGTTCGTCATCTGTGCGGATTCTCAATCCAAACACGTTCATGTCTGACACTTCCTGAGTTTTGGCCCCATCACAGCACATAGTTATAGTAAGTCATAGTTTGGATTCACCCGACACCGTCATCTGCGGAAAAGATCAGCAGAACATTTGTGGCTGATCTTTCTTGTGGCACGGGGCTTCAGCTTTTGCCGCTCCGCCTAGCCCTCGACCTCCGCTCGAGGTGTCACTCACGCTACTGGAAACAAAGAAGCCATAACACCTCTCTGCCCAACTGAAAAGCAACTAAAGTCAATGCAAACGCCCTTTTTCGCATATGTTTGCAGCTCGAACAAGCGAGATACAGAAGCATACTCCAGCCAGGCACAGTCTATATCATTGTACTGTAATCAGTAATCCTGTGTTCTCTGAAGCATTTGGCAGGAAGCTAAAGAACCATCCTGTGCTTGACGGCAATGATACTCATGGTGACAATCATCATCAACTCACAACCAGCATCATCATCGCCATTCCAGTGGTGGTGATGACGATCGAGAGCGTGATACCCACAAAAGGTGATCCTGGCACGAATCATCATCATCATCACCACCACAGGCTATGTTCATCGTCATCACCATCATCATCATTACCAGACCATCATTACCAGATTGGGTTCTTGTCATCTCCCCGTCATTATTATGAACTTCACGATCATCATCATGTCGAGTTGCCATCATCGTCTTCATCAAGAGTGTCATCATCGCCAGTATCACCGTCATGACAGTCATCAGCATCGTCATCTCCATCATTATCCATGTGCGCTGAGGCAACGACCGAGTTGGAGATCGCCAGCCTCACATACTACGGCCTATCTGAAATGTCCGGAAACCTCATGGCGAGGAGAACACGAGTCTTCCCGGAGCCTTCACGCAGCCTTCGAGAAGCGAGTTGTACACAATCTCCTGACCACATTTTCTGAAGAAAACTCAGCGACCGGTGAGCTACCTAGGGGCGCACGTCACACTCGAGATGGCGAGCTTGGAGTTCTTCTTGAAGCCGCATGGCCTTTCGCGCTGGCAGCTCAAGCAGCACCCGAACTTCCTTCCCAGGCACCTTTGGCAAGTCACCACTGCTGCAATATCCTTTGATCAGAGTGCTGAACCTTGTCAGGCTTGCGAAAGGACGCCATGAAAGCGCTCTCCAAACCTTGAGAGCGGCACGTAATCAGATCAGGCTGCACATTTGTGGCAGTCATTTCCTGAAGAACCTGTTGCACAGGGGTACCGTGAAACCTTCTTTTTCGCCAATAATGGCTAAATATTCGACCCAGTTTGAGCCTCGGCCGCACCCTGCAGGTCGCAGGCACGGACGCAGGCATCGATCAAGCTGTTGAAGACAACCACATTGCACCTAAATCTTCTGCGCTTCAGACTCCAAACACGTATTGACTGTATTGAACCGTGCATGACTCGGCACACCAACTCTGCACCGGAACGTGCGCTACCTTTTGGGTTGCAGATCGTCTGACCACTTCCGTGTTGGAAAGACCCTCCCTGCTTGGCTCTGCGGATCTGTGCCACCTGAACAACTTGTTTGTTGTTTTCTAGTTCAGGCATCAACTTATTGATATCTCTTCCCAGTTCTTTTCAACCGCCCGTCAGTTCTCGCAATGATCCCCACGGCAAAGATCGGATTGTACTAGCAAGTGTTCACATTGCCCCCTAAAGAGGTGATATTCATGAATTGCTGTTGAGTGGCTAAGTAGACACAAGAAGTGAAGGCTGAGTTGCGAAATTTAATCGAAACGACACCGTCCGGTTCCATAGCGCTGGAGCTCCCGTCGGAATCATGATTTTGGCAGGATGGGAAAGAAGGGGTTCAAAGTCTGTGGCTGCATCAGGTCTGAGCGAAGCCTTGGGTTCCGCCGAACTCCAAAGGAGGTGAGGAGCTCCAGTACTGTGGGAGTTGAGGCAAAGCTTGCTCCGCCAGGGGACTCGGACGATGGGGCAGCTTGTACAGGGGCAGCTGTTTTTGTTTGTTCCTTTTTCGGCAGAGTAAGGGGCAAGGCGGCAAGGGCGGGGGCAAAGGGGAGCTTGTGGTCTCCTGTCGGAGCATGAAGGGGGGAGATTGGTGTTTGTGGAGCCGAGCAAGTGGGGGTCGAGTCGTCCTGGAGGTCGGACGAGGGCGGCTGCTCTGTTGCACACATCCGAGAATATGAGGTCCTGCCCTCTACCCCCTTTTTACTTCGTCCATATCCACAACTTCGAGCAGCCCCTCCCCCCAGGCATCCTCTGGCCAACTCCTCCTTCACTTCTGAAACAAATCCAAGACCACCAGTCCCCCATACCCCTCCCGCGATCGAACGGGTCCAAAAAACATGAGCAACGACGTCAAGAAAAACTTCGAGACAGCTCGCACAACATTCGTGGCAGGCATGCGGCTGACAGTCGGAGCACTGCTTGCATTGATGGCCAGTAAGCGGCAAATCAAATCCTCCGCACGAGTCATGGCCGGTCAACCGACATGAGGTTGCAAACTTCAGAAATCTTGTTCGGCCGACTCGTCCCTTTTGTGCCCTCCTTCAAGCTTGTGCACGGGAAGCCTGTCTGAGACTCGTATGCTCCAAGGCGCTTCGCTGTTCAATCGTAGAACTCGATAAGGATGTGGACTAAATAAACACAACACTCCTCGCAAGAAGCGTGGACAAACTACGACGACTTCGACCCCTCAAGCCCTGAATCCAAAAGGTAGTGCTCGGAAAGCATGGCTGGCAAACCTCGATCCATGGACGGGGTGGAGGTGGCTGGCAAACCTCAAACTCAGACCTTGGAACCAAAACGAAAAACATGGGCAAAGGATGCGAAAATCTTGTATGGCTACGAATGGCTACGAGAAGCTGCAGGTCATGGCCCGAAGAATCTGCGACAAATCAAGAGGTTTCCCGTGCTTCGCAGCCTGGCACATGGTCTCTGACACGGATACTGCGAGCTTCACGACCGTCTTCAATCCGAGACCATGAATGAGACGAGCAGACCCTCAATATGCCATGAACCGGTCGACCCTGATTCACAGTTGCCATGATGCCTGAATCGTGAAAGGAAAGCCGGGCCAACTGAAAGGCCGCAAGCAATGAAAGAATCTGGATACCATTCGCCACTTTGGAAAAGTAGCACAAACCCGATGGCTGGCAAATTGCCAACGGGCAAACCTTCATTTTTTCGGAGATGAGTATGGGTAGCACATCTTAAACCAAAGCGGAACTCTGCATGACCTGAGCTAACTTCTTGATGGTTCCACGGCCGTAGAAGCTCAGTTTTTCGTTGCAAACCCGATATCCTCCAAAATGTAAACGTTGGCAAATCAAGACAAGATTCACGCTCCGAAACAGCATGGTTTTGGTCGATCATTCTGAAACTCAAACTCTTAAACGGCAGTAGTAGGCATCAAACCTTGAACTAATCTAGAAACAGTAGTAGAGCCGTGAAAGCTTGATAAATCAGTCAGTAAGCCCTAAAATTACCCTCAAGGAGTGATGCCTTGACCCGACAGGCGCTGGCAAAAGACGTCTTCACCTGAATGCGCTGGCAAACCATAAATTTAAACAAACTCTGTCCGTACCAACGCTGGACAAAGTGACGCGCGGCAAATGCCACCAACAATGACAACAAGCAAACGGCAAACACTAAACCCCGCGGGAATCCAAGCCAAACACAACGGCAGCAAGGGCTGCCAAACGGTGAACCGTACAGACCAAACCCAAAACTGCTGGCAAACCCTAAACCGCACAAGTGCGCGGACCGTTGGATGATGGCTGTGCGAACGAAAACGAATGGGATGCTGGGCCGGTAAAGAGAGCCAAGATGGCACGGTACGTTTACGACCAGAGTGCACTGGCGCCGGGCCGACTAGTTTCCGCCGCTCGCCAACCATGAAAGACTGAAATTTTCGCCAAAGTGAAAGCAAGATCGGTGAAAAATCAGTTCAAGGGCTATGTGCCGATCCAAAGAAGCAAGCTTCTGGTCCACAGGAAGCTCTTAATACGATTTTCCTCTTGCTACCAATGTAATGAAGCTCGTGCAGAAAGGGGTTGAAGATGCGACAGCCTCAGCGCAACAATATACAGCTGACAAACGGCAGATCTGGTACACAATTCTCAAACTCAGAAAGCGATTCCTGATGCACTCGCATCATGACACACGTGCCGCAAAACTTTAAATACACAACCCAAGATCAGGAACGAGCATGGTTCGTACCTTGCCAACCAAAGCTAGTAAGTAGCACGCTCAACAAGCACAGCGGGGATTCCTCGCACGGTGATGGTTTTCTGCTATTCTTTGCGCCGAGGCACCAGAACCAAAATCGAATCAACCGACCGTGACCAAACAGAAAAAAGGACTGTTGGAGATGCCAGATTTATTAGGATACTGAGTCCACGGCGGTACCTGCTCAGAGCACATCTCTCGATACAAGTTCATTGCCGCAGATGGATCCTTTGTCTTCGCGAAGCCCTGTCGAGCACCGGGAAGTCTTTTTAAATTCGTTGCGGACAGCTCGTCGACACCTTGATAAGAGTGGCATAGAGAATCGTATTCCTGTGGAGGCCCCTCTGCTTCATGATCTCAAAAGTCTGCAGCGCCTGGCACAATCGAACTCTTCATTCGGTAAACTTCTGCTGAAGATAGCTACTTTTCATGCTCGGCGAGCTCATTTTGCATTCACAAAAAGAGCTCAGGAGGTTGCATATGCTCCAGCACAGATGCTTACTATCGGGCTTACAATGGTCTGCAGACTCACATGGTGGCAAATTGTCACAGCCTTGTCCAGGTGACCACACTTGACACAAGCATCGAGCATACATCCGTAGGTCACCTGACTCATATAGGGGCACGGAAAGCAAGGTCACGTTGCAAAACACTGAAAACAAAGACTGCTGTCCAAGCTGCCGCGTTGGCTTCCAGACCTTCCCGATGCATCTCGGCCCAAGCCTGCCATGGGCTCTGCATGAAAAACTCGTCCACGTGCGCCCCTCACCACCCCACCGACCGCCTCCACTACTCGGTCGATGTTGCCTGCATGTCCGTACGCCTGCCAGCCGTCACAACGGAAAACGCTATCTTGCGATGAAAGAGGACGGCCTTCACGATGGTCCCATAGGTCACAGCGGAGCCCTTGATTCCGTAACGCTTCATCAGGGCCAGCGTCTCCTGCGCAGCGGCACGCAAAGATCGACTCGCAGGTCAAGAAGCGCTTGGCCCTCGGGAGGCTTCGGGCCCTGCCTCGAGGCGAGACATGTCGCCGAGCTTGCAGAAGACGTCTAAGAGGGAGTTCACGAGGACCTCTTGCAGCGCTTCGAAGCGAAGCTACTGCGCTGCCGGGGTCCTGTGTGGGTCCATGAAAAAAGCGCAGCACACCTCGTCCACGTCCTCCGGCTGCATCTGCAAGAAGCGCTCCACCATCATCACCCCCCGCGGCACACGCCTCAAAGGCGAAAGCATTCCTTGATGGGTTTGACATTCCTGGGCTGACAACTGTGAACTTTGATCAGAGCGCTGCCGTTTATCGGAGATTCTGTCCGACAAGTGCTTTGTCAAGATTGAGACCGTGTACCTGCTGACGGATCTCCGAATGAAACGCCGACGATACATGTTGGGACGCATGTACCTGTGTCTCGCATGCGCACTTGTCTGCACTCATGTCTTGAAGCTGCATTTCCTGCCATTGGGTCGCCCGCCAACTAAACGTTTGACCGGACTGAACACTGCTTCGTGCACGTGCCTCTAGAATGTCAAATGCCTCGTCGAGGTAACGTGGTCCGGATCGGGCTGCAGAATCCATGAGCATGTTCAAGGAACCCTGCAACCGACAGAATTGGCTCTCAAGTGCAGTCAGGAAGTACTGCAGCGTCAGTGCTAAACACCTCGTTTGGGTTGTGGCCAAAGCGGGGCATCTCGCTACGGACAAGCCATTGAGCCTGTCACAACTTGAACTTCATGCATCAATACTTCCGGTCAAAGCTCCGCTGCAGCATTGCCTTCTCAAAGGAGCTACGGGAGACGAGCCCGCGCAGCATTGCCTAAGCAACTCTGAAAGCACATCTCCGGCAGCGCCCACCACGGGTATGAACGGCACGTTGAAAGCGCCGGCACTGACCAGCTTGACCTGCAGCGAGCAGCGAGCGGTGCGGTGTTGCGACCTCACCTCGCGCTACAAGCGGCCGCGGCCGTTTGCCTCCGTATGCCGCAACTCTTCCAGAAGACCCACTGCCTGTGTCGATATCGGACAAACTCAGCACGCAAATGGCCTACACTAGACCTGGTCCAACTTGTCGAGATTTGCATACGTCTCAAGCAGATAGTGCCTGTGTGTCAAAATCCGCTACAACTCTTTACACAAGTCTTTGCCAATGATGACTCACATGCCGCATGAAATCCAAGTGAGGTTCTGAGTAAGTTGATGAAATGCAGCCAACCAACAAGAGAGCGCGCAGACCACCAAAGACCTGCAAGCATTTATCTGCAAAGATCTGCACTTGACCACAAGCTACGGACTGCTTCGCGAACTTGGCATCCAAACTTCCTTTGATTTGGCTCTCGCCCCAACAGCTGTTCGAACCTGCTCACTTGAACACTTCTGCCGTCTCTCACACACATTTTTTTGTGACATCTCCCTGGCCTGGTGAAAAAGTTCTTGAGCTTGCTGAACTTTGCATTCCTGCTCTCATCGAAATATGTCGCCATGTCGTCACTTCGCTTGCATGGTTGCGATCACGTCAGTTTCTCACATCTGCCACGAAACAATCCTGAACTGCAGCGAGGAAGTCTTGGACGCTTTTTGCCGGCAAAGCCTCGTGCAGGAGCACATTGTGAATGACAGTACGGCTGCTGTTTCCCAGTCATGCACAGCCCACCGCCTTCAAGCTGCTGGCTGCAGGAGCTGCTGCGGATCGAAATGTTATGCCGCCAAAGTTCCTGCAAAGAAGCATGTTAATAAGAACGAGCACCACGCGCAGCATGGATGAAAACTCCTTGTCCCGCGACCACCTCGCGCATGGTGCAAGTCAGACATCAACTGTCAAAAATTCGAGCATTCATCACTTCGACTGCTCAACCGGAAGCCTGTCGGAAGGCCAGAGCGCCCCTTGCGAAAACACGAATTGACAACGCTCCCATCGCTCCCGACACTGCTGGTTCTGACGCGGAAGCCTTGCGTCCAGCGACTGGACCAGGGCCTCAAGACCGGCCAATGCCACATCTGTGGTAGTAAGCATCGAACAACCACCAGGGCCACCGGCATTTTGGCTGCATCCTGAATAACACCCGCATTCTATGCTGCTGTCATGTACCCCACCACCACTACCAACGTTGTTGTAAATGTTGTGTTGGTTTATAGGATTCAATCCAAGACCAACCCGTTCTGATTCTCCACATGCATGCATGCATGATGCATGCATCTGACATCCCCGCATGACTTTCCGATGGCATCGCGCCATATTAATGGGCATGTGCGACTTCTTGATTTGATTGCCATATGGAGCCAAAAGCTACAAAAAAAAACGAGTGTTGCTTCTGATGATCCTGTCTCAAGTTGTAATTTGTTCAACCAAGCAAGTTCTGCCCGAAGCTTGATGCGATTGTAGATCGAAACAAATTTCAATCACACATCAACACCCTATGCTGGGTGTTTTGCCGTTTCGCATAATGTTGACTTCATGTTTATAACCACCCATCAATTCAGCCGGAACTCAATTAATTATAGATTATAAACACCCCCACACCCTCTCAATTATAAACCCCCAGCACCGGAACTAGCTCTCGGATCTGCTTTGTTGGCAAAGTTTTTTTCGGTTTTCTTGAAAGCTTGGAACAAGATTGTAATTACTGCGACTGCTCCAATCCTGCAGAGGTTCAGGTAAGTCCTACATCACGCAACTTCCAAAAGGCTACACGTGCGGTAACACGAAGAGTAAGCTAAGTGGCAAAAGCGTCGAAGCACAAAAGCAAAGATACATGACGAATGCAGCACTCGCACTCTCTTTTGTTTCAGCTTGCTGGTAGTGACTGCCAGTTGGTTTGAACCCGATCGGCCTTGGGCCAGAAGCGGGTCTCTCTGAAAGTGCAAGCACAAACAAGCTGACAGTCACGATACCCACACCGAGCAGGATACAGGAAGTAGCGTAACAAAACGTGACATCAAGCCATGCTGTGACGAAGATCGCAAGCAGCTTTTCTGCGCAACCCAGATCTTCCAACATTGCTTAAATTGTTTTAAGTATTGATGTGGCGAGTCAAATTACGCTAACCTTGCTTATTTAAGCATGAACAAAAACATTGCTTAAATAAAGGAAAACATTGCTTAAATAAAATGAACATCGATCGATATGTGGGCGGTTCGCAGAATTAACATGTGCAGGCAAACACGCACAGCATGCAAAGNCTTAAATAAAGGAAAACATTGCTTAAATAAAATGAACATCGATCGATATGTGGGCGGTTCGCAGAATTAACATGTGCAGGCAAACACGCACAGCATGCAAAGAACACCGGCCCTCGGCCCTTTTTCACGTCAGGGCGGCCAACCGAGGCACTTTGTTGGCAGACATAAACCTCAGTACGACGGCTTTGGAGACCGCTGTGGTTCTGCTCCTAGAAAAAGCTTTGCCCTAAACCAAAATCCTAAACCACTAAACCCGAGAACGGAAAATATCAGACTCAACTCTAGAGAGTAAAAGGCACCCTACGTTCTTGCTAGTCTAGCCTCGAAATCACAGGTTGATCCCGAATCGAAGCAGAAGTGGGGTGGCGACTTATGCACCACCCCAACAAAAGAGTTCGAAGAGCCAAGGCTCCCAGATGGGATGGTGCGGAGATTGGTGGTACCAGAGTGCCACAGCTACCTAAGACTACTGGGGCAGGATGCCCACAAACTACTGGCTCAGAAGAGCCGCCTGCAGACTACGGAAAGAGAACTACTGGCTCGGCC
>BGNK01006041.1:3819-23219 GCA_003297005.1 Symbiodinium sp. clade A Y106
GTGAGGGGGAGGGGGGTGCTTCACTATCATTATGTTCATGGGATGTGCGGATGCTGAGGGTGGCAGCACCTGTACTGTTGCTCTTTTCTGTGGCGCGGGGTGGGGACCATCATTAATATTTTGGGTTGGGTGGTGCGAGCAGAGTGAGGAGCTCTTGACCGCGACGCCTCTGCCACTCACTACCAGCATTGCGCGCTAGGACGACGGCGACAACATGAGCACGAGCGGGGACGTTTAGTAGAAGCCAGAAATTTGGAATTATCCTCATGCCCATAAGGTAAAAGGAATCCCAAACGTTAATCATCCTCCATCCATGTTCTGGGGTTTACTATACAATCTATACAGGTGCGTTCAGGGAGAGGAGACGCAGAAGCGTGGTTTTGGACCACTGCGGGCCTGCGCCAGCAAATCTTGCATGCCGGCCTGAGGCTCCACGACAGCTCTCGACAGGTTCAGGGTTTAATGCAGGAAGCCAATAAAAAAAAGGGGCCTTAATAAGTAGAATAGGGTTCGGGGGGTATAGTCTACTGTGCTTATAATAAGGAACCCCCCCCCAAATAGTATGGGTAATCATTTACGCCCCTGTAGTGCCTAAACCCTTAAACCCCAAACCTGCTGCCCTCCTCTTCCTCCACTGCAACCGGCCTCCCCAAAACCAACCCCTGGCCTGACCTACATTGAGACGCACAGTAACAACCTTCAGCAACCCAAAAACCAACAGTCTGGCACCTCAGAATAATAGTATTGCATGTTAAGACCTATACTCAGAGATAAACCCGAAACCCTTCACGGCGCAAAGCACCTTAAACTCTATGCCCCATGCCCGGATGCATACTGTTGCAGTGTACTCCCACATTCTCAGCATCGTGCTTCAATAGCCGACTCGAAAAGCCGACCCTGGCGAAAGAGGGGTTTAAGCAGGTAAAGATACCTCAAGGTGCGAGATTGCCTTCTGTAAGAAAGTACCTCGGGCTTTGCTTCAGGGTGTTTTGTATCAATGCAGCCCACAGGGCGGCCGAGAATTGTGCCTGCAATGTAACTTGGGCTCAGGAAGGTACCCTGTTCCGTTTCAGACTTGCTGTGCTCTAGCTCTTAGACTGTCTGTGATTTAGTTTCAGTTACCATACTAGGCATCTCGAATACATAAGAGGAGTCTATAGCGAATGTTCAGAAAGGGAACAGGGGCCTACCGGCCTACCGGGTCTCCCCTCCCCAGAGAAGCAAGGCAATAGTGCGCCTTGCGCTTTGGCACAGTGACTCCGCAATTTAGCTTGGGTATAAGGTGTGCGAGGAAAACATAAAATTGACAAGCAACTTGTTTTTGCTTCAACTTCGGATCTGCATGGTAACCATATGTAGGAGGGCAGAGTCCAGGATCTCAGGTTCACGTTTGGGTCGTTTCGGGTTCGGATTTTCGGGTTTGGTCCTGCGGCCCTGTTTTGGGTTCAGGTTCTGCAAGTGAGATTTTGGCAGTCGACTCAAAGAATAAACGGGTTGTCGGATGTTGACCACGCGACATCTGGCAACCCTGTACGCCCAACCTGTCTCAAAGCTGCGACCTTGTGAGTTTGGAACCAGATGAGGTGTGCTAGGATTTCCGCATCTGGTTTCGGCAACTCCCTTGAGTTAGAGTTCAGGGTTCAGGGCTTAGGGAACAAACCCAGGTTAAGCGCCGTAACCTCAGGCATGGGAAAGAATTCCATTTTTTGTGGCCGGGGATGAGTGCAGGCCCTGCAAAGCGGAGGGTGCCACGGAAGGTGGCGATGAGCAGCCGAGGCGCGTGCATCCATTCTGTGGCAGGCTCCCAAAGCCCTGACCTTACACTTCAATTGGTTTCGGAGGGCTGGTGGAGAATCCTCATTTTTGCTAGGGTCAATGGCTTTACGAACCCGTTTTGGAGACCGATGCAGGTTTGCGGCGTGCTTGGAAGCAGCTACTTCGGAAGCTGGCTCGACGACCACCACAGGAATGATGCATCTGGAACAGGGGACCTTCGTATTGGAGGATACCTTTCAGTCTCCACTCAAGGCACTCTTGTGTATGCCGATAGCATCCAGAACACGAAGCAAATCCGAAGCTGAAGCACAATACTGTGATTTGCTTGTCAAGTTTATCTTAGTCCAAGCATTCCTGCCAAGTTAAGTTGTTGCTGCAATACCCAAACGCAATGCATTCTGCTTCAAGAAACGGCCCTCTTCAGCTCTGCGCGCTTCCCCGTCGAGAGCTGACGCAGAGAGCCGAAGCCGAAGCGGACTTGCTNCAATGCATTCTGCTTCAAGAAACGGCCCTCTTCAGCTCTGCGCGCTTCCCCGTCGAGAGCTGACGCAGAGAGCCGAAGCCGAAGCGGACTTGCTACGGAGTCGCATGACACAAAGTATGGTACGTCGTGCAGCACATTTAGCCTCAGCCGCAGTTCAGCAAGGGTTGGTGCATGTTCAGAGAACTTACTTACAACACATGTTCAGGAATTTGGGATATGGCAGTGGCAGCGGCGTTTATCGTTCAAGCCGGAAGCCAAAGCTGAAACCTCAACCCCAAACCCCGTGCTGCATACCCGCTTGGCCCGGCAACCTTTTCCGGGCTTTCCGGCAGAAAACCAACTGTAATCCCCCTAAACCTTGTAGAAGTACCACCCCAACAGTCAGCCGCGAACCCCAATTTACTTGACGGCTGCCAGTACCATGCCCTGCCGTATCAAATCGCAAACAGCACTGAGGAACCCGCTGGCGCTGAAACCAGCCTCTTTAACTGCCAATCAGGTGCTGAATGATGTTCGTCCTTGGAGCCCGAAGCGTTTCCATCAATGTTCACACACGAGCCCTAGAAACGAGGCCTTGAGATTCGCAAAGATGGTGCCCTGCAGTCACAAGATTTCCCCAGATTCGCTCCAGCGCAGACAGATCCACAAAAGCAGGACCTGTTTGCACCAGCAAATGCAAAGACTCAATCATGCATGTCGGAAACCCTGATGCCTGATGCCTGCCGCGTGCCCTGTCGAAACTGCCTAGACGCTGCGAAAACAGTCCTGTCTTGAAACATCAACCTTTCAAGTAGTGAGCCATGAGGATTACACTCAACACGTTTGTGCGTGTTTATGTGTATTATTAATTCATTCATAGCGGATAACCACCACAAGTATGCTGAAAATCCGCAGCATATCCGACCTACCTCATCCCTAGGTCCTCCATCTTCTTCGCCCCCTCCGCGAATCCCAAAACCCTCAGCCGTCAAGTTTAGCCCTGCGCACCAGTCCCCAAATCCGGAACCCCGACTCTGAGAATTGAAAATCCTGATTTCCCCGAAACCCCGCAAACATGTGAGCGTGCCACGAACTGCACTTCGTCGCTGTCCGGGGTCTGGGCAAGACTCATTGTTACAACTAGAGGAAACCTCCAAGACTTGAAGTCCATACTGTTCGCTAAATGCCATGTTGAGGGCCTCGCTCAAGTGAAGGCTCGAAGATCAAGAGTAATCAGAGCTGAACGCTGCGGATTTGCCGCTGCAGATTTGCCCAGTGCTGCTTAGGCGGTGCAATCGGGCCATGAGGGATCCAGGGGTTCAGGTGTGGGTCGCCTCACCGCGGCTTGTAAGGGAAATTGGAGGGTGTAGGCTTCAGGGCAGGGGGATCTTGAATCTGTACCCAAACAAACCGCAGAAAGTCGTGCAAAGCCCAGTGCAAAACCAGCAATAATGACTTCCAGGCTGGCGACCATGGTCCTTCCGCCATCTGTCCTGACCTTGGGTTCAGCTGGATGTCACGATAGCAGCATGTGAGATTCATCGCCGTGTGTAGGGTTTAGGGGTCGCAGTATGGTTTTGGATTCAAAGCCTGGGCTGAAAGGTCTGCAGAAATCCAGAGTGTAGTGTACAGGCTCATCCTACAGACGATTTAGGGCTTGCGAGATGTGTGTGCTAGTGGGTTATGTCTGCACTTTCACGGTGGAAGCTGATGGTTTTCTGCATGCCTCCGAGCAAGCCAGGTCCCTGGCTGAATATCGCACCCTCCGCAAAGCTGCGGTTGCTTCAATGTTCCGGCATTCCTTCGCCCCACCTAGTTGTATGTTCGTCATCACCGAATTCACTTGACCGACTTCATGCGATTGCATACGTGAATCGCTGGAATGTGTTCTAGTCAGATTCTAGTCAAGACACGACACATGTATTCGCGATGTTAAGCAGTAGCAGGGCCTTGCGATTCAAGGAAGAGCCGTGACCCGGCAAGCACGGAAAAATCTCAAGACTAAGGGCGAGATCTACCAGCTTTCAAGTTCGCAGAAGCCAGGCTTCGCATCGAGGAGCTACCCAGCTACAGTTCCATGGCAGCCGACATGACTCGACCGTTCAAGCAGAAGTACGGCATGACCGTTCACACACCAGCGTAGATGGGCAGCACGGTGGCATCCTTTTTACGCATGCTTGAATGCAATAACAAGGTATCGGAACATCCCCGCTTCTTTTTCAAACACCCTCCGCACTTGTGGGGAGGCGGAACATCATGGGTGCAAAGAAGGCACGCGGCATTGCTGTTACATGTGTTGTAGCACTGTCTCTGGCATTGATGCACCTTCTTGCTCTCAGTATGCTATGGAAAAAGCCTGAGGGATGACTTGGTCAAAATGCCGCTTCCGCAGCAAGGATCCTCCTACAATTCTGGTTCGACGGGCCGAAACACGGCCGGTTACATCACCATGTTGAGCAGCTTGCCTCAGATGGCGCTGACTTTGAGGCTTGAAGTCATGCCTTCATTCGATTACTGCAGCTTGTTCCAAAATTTCCCTCGCGCTAGAATAAGCTAGAGATGATACTTGAACCACTCCCCATTGTGCCCGGGCTTTCGCTCTCATTCCAAGGAGTTCGATGCTGCGGGCAAGGTTCAAGGTTTCGGACAAGGGCTTCCTTTGCTTGTGGAAGAGGGGAGAACCCGGCCAAGCTGCTGATCACTGGGAAGAGCGCGAAGCTGATTCCGCTGGTCATACCCACCTGCCCACGCACGTGGGATCAACGGCGGAGGGATTGAAGGCGTGGAGTTGAGTCTACTGCTTGGCCAGCCTGCGAGGCTCCTGGGATTTGTGGATTGGGAGTTGACTTATCTAAGCGCCCCTTGTTCCCTCCCTTCCGTACAGGTCAAGGGAGCTGAATCGGATTTTGAAGCAGGAGAGGTACTTTGTCACGGTCTCACTAGCAGTGGAGGTAGATCTTGCTTGGCTTTCAATTAACACCCAGCACAAGTTGTTAAAGGACGACAAACTGAAACTTCACACCGGTGGCGCCTGCACGCAGCGCGGGATCGCGCCAGAGAAGAAGGCGGCAGGGCCTTCGCTTCTGAGCATCTTGGTCCTTGGGCATCACGCGTTCGAATCCCGCTAGTAGTACCTGCAAGCCGATAAACCGATAAACCCTGAAGCGGTCAACCGCAAAACCCAAATCGTACAGTAAACATTGTTATACAAAAAGAACCTTGTCACATAAGGCCCTCAACCCTAAACTTTTCGGCAGGCTTGTGAAGGGGCATCGGGCTTGAGGACCGCAGCCGCGGCACGCACAGTCCAGAGTTCCGGAGTAGAGCTCCTGCAGTGTGACAGGGCTCAAACTTCAGGGCTACTTGTTCAGGGGAGAGCTGGAAGGCTGAAGGCTGAAAGCGGTTAAGCATTCAGGGATTAAGGGCTGAGGTCTCCAGGTTTAAGACCTTCCGATGGGCCGATCCCAGGCTTTCCTGGCTAAGCCGATGCGTAAAGGTTCCAGGTTTCGAGGCTCTGAACCAGAAAGCCCCTCCACGAATTCAGAAGCGAGCTTCTTGAAACCACAAAGCCTCTTAGACGCCCCGAGCAACAGGATCCTTGTTTCGAGGACCCGCAAAAACCCCAAAAACCGCAGCAAAAAGCGGAAAAAACCGCTGGACCCCAGAGCCGAAACCGCCGAAATCCCCAAGTCCAAACCCCCACAACAAAAAAAAAAGCAACGCCGTGCCGGAACTCCCAGAATCCCAGAAGATCCCCCGCCCCCCGGAACCTAAGATCCCTGTGAGAACCCCCGCCGTGGAACGAGGAACGAGGGCGGAAGTCCTTGGCCGCCTCGCCTTGCATTCGGGACTTCACGCAGTCCTCGCGGTGGCCGCGTTGGATGGCTTTGGGAAGTTTTGGGGACTCGGGACTCGCTTTAGGGCTTGAGGTTTTTTCTGGCATTGAAGGATTTGCGAGATTGCCGTTTTTCAGGGTACGGATCTTTTCAGTATGAGATTGCTGTGATAGCTGCTCTTGCGGCCTCAAGGCTTGCGGCCGGGGCAGGGGCAGCAAGCAGACGTTGTTTCAAAAAACTAACAATCATGCCATGAACAACATCATCGCATACCAGAAGACTCTACCCCCGACCTCCGAAGCCTGACATAAGCACCAACTTGCAGTCAAAAGCTCGCTACCCCTCAACACTGCATCATGCAGCACTTAGCTCGCATGGCACATCATGGTGCATGACGTCCGTGGCCCTGCAAACGCTGTGATTCTGCCATGCCGATCCTGTGGCTGGGTCAGCAGCACGGAACCGCAGCCCGCCAAGAAGCCGGCAGCACCGTTCCTGGCATGTAAAAGCTGATGCTGTTTTCTCGAGGGCTCTTAAACTCCACGGACCTGCCACCGAAGCCAAGTACAGTGAAGCTCATGCACCCTAGGCCCTGAAACTCTTTGATGCTTCCTTCGCCTCTTGTAGAAGCTTCTGCCGGCCCGAGATCGCGTGTTTTTGGGATCTAAGGGCTTGACACCGGTGTGCCATGTTTCGACTTCCAGTATAGACCAGTCTAAGACCTAAGACTTAAATCCAACGTACGAGCTGGCCATGTGCCCCAGACCCTGGGCAGTCAAGCGGCAGAAGAGGATTCTGCTTTTGCGACTCGTCACCAAATGAGATGACACCGAAGACGGCCACCTGGCTTTGCGGTTACGGGCTTTTGGAGGCATCGGGTGGGGTCAGAATTCACACGAGAGTTCCCAGCAGCTCTGACCAAAGGGACATGCAGTGCCCAACATCCGCCTGCAGCGGCATGCGCACTGCTTGGTTGGTGCCCTGCTTCAGGATGGTGGGGAAAGCACCTGGAAGCAGGTTCGGGGTCAACGACTGCGAGAATTGGACGTCAGAGCAATTGAGGTTGAATCTCAGGATTCAAACCTACAGTACCCACTGACACGTCCGAAGCTCGGATTCCCGATAGCTGCTTGAATTCCTTGACCAGTGTCGTTATCAGTCCGAGCAGACAATGAGCCACATGTATACCTGCTGACCTGACGTGCTACTTAGCCTTCAGCTCCAGACCCCATGCCTCAAAATTCCTCCCGGACCGCCGACTCCCCTCCTCCCCTCCTGGGCCCTCCTGCCCCCCTGCGCTCCGAACCTTAAAATCCCAGCGCAGGGCCTCGGTACAAGCCCACGGGCCCCTCGGACCGCAAAATCTTCACCTCACTTCTTTGCTGGCTTCGGGAGCAGAGTGTGGGGGGTTTAGGGTTTCAAACCTGAGTACTGCGTCTATGAGGCTATGACATACCTGTGAACCACAAGCCGCTCTTGCAAACCACACATTCACATGTACTGCCGTGAATCTAGGCTTAATCCTACTTTCCTATGCACCCTGGACCGTAACTCCAACCTGCAAGTCTTTGAGCATAAACCCGAATTCTACACGCAAGTCCAACTTAAAAACCAAGCCCAGCACGAATCTCAAAGCGTTTCGCAAATGCTCGCGCAGGAGTGCGTTCAACCAACGTGGATCATGCATGGAGGTCTGAGGAGCGTGCGATGGCATCTGCGGAGCCCTGGGCAGGGGTCTTCGGTCTGCAGTTGTGGACTCACGCCGGCATGCCCACGGCAGACACTGACGACTCTAAAGGACGATGATACTGGTGACGCTGGTGATGACGCTGATGAAGACACTGATGATGACGATGATGACGATGATGATGATGATGACGATGATGATGATGACGATGATGATGATAACGGTGGTAATGATGATGGTGTTGGTGGTGTTGGTGGCGTTGTTGGCATTGGTGGCATGGTGGCGTTGGTGGCGTTATTGGCAATGCTAACGGTGGTTGCGGTGGTGGTAGCGGTGGTCGCGATGATAAATGTACAGCTGGCGACAATGATGGCTATGACGAAGTCGAAGGAGGACATGACGACACGCAGGACGACATTAGTTGTAGATGCAACTTCTTTGCTGATAGTGATGCACATGATGATGACGAGGACGAGTTCAGGGGCGTGTGTTGAAAATGGAGGACAACTGCCCGAAACTACGCCGCAAGCTCAAAAACGAGATTCAATGCTAGGGCGAGTTTCGGAAGATGTCGGTGTGGTATGCCTAGGCACCCAACCTTCTCAAACGAGCAACCGGCATCGTCCGTTTGACTTTGATGCTATCCTTCATACTATATACCGTTGTAATATTGCTTCTGCGATTACCTGACATACTGCTCCGGATGTTTCAGCAGCATGCAGACTGTACATCCTGAGATCGCGGTGCGTTTGCCCATTCGTCCTTCTTTGCAGGCTTCGTACCATCACTACACCTCCACGTGCACGACATCTGTGGGTCACTTCTGCTTCAATTAGGGAAAAGCAAGCAGGACGTGGTGGAAAGACTACGGTCTGAAGGCAGACAGACCCGTCAGAGTGAAAAGGCACTCCAGGGACCCCAAACGCCACAACCGCCCGAACAAATCCCACCTGCTCCTGCCCAGAAGGTGCGAAAAGGGCCATCAAAAAATGGGTCAAAGACGAGAGGGCGAATGGCGATGAGCCGACTCGCGAAACCAAAAACTTGTAGCAGACAGAGTATGAGGCCAGGGACTTTTGCGATGAGCAGCCGTCACGCAAAGCCGAAGAGCCGACAGGATGGCCATAGGCCAGTCGGCGACAAAGGAGGGAAGGAAGCTAACAGTGGGGGCCGATTGAGGGCACCGGTAGGGCCCTCAGAAATCGTCAATGGAGTCACGGCACGTCCATCACAATGATTAGTATGAGACCTGATCCAGCAACAACGAAGGTCAAAGCTCACAAACAACAAGGATGGGGGGGGCCAAAACAAGGCACTGCAACCAAAGCAAAGTGCCAAGCGCCAAGCAACCGAGGGAATGAAGTGAACAAAGCCTCACGTAGCTTAATACCACCACACAGCGGAGTCGAAGGGAACAAATTTAAGCAAAACAGAGGACACTACCAGAAGCTAGAGTCATGTGGAGCCCAAACGACACCAAGGGAGTACACATGCGACGCAAGTGAGAGACGTGCGAAACAAGCAAGACCAGCAGAAGAAACAGCCAAGGGCAAAGAGCAGAGAGAAAACAACTAAAGCAAGCGGGACAAGCCAGCAGCACGTAGAGGAAACAGAAGCCGGAAGCCAAAGGGACACACATCTGTTTCAGATGCAGAAACACGGGAGGCGCCGAGCAGCCAGAGGCGCGGAGGAGCTGAGGTCACGGCCGGGTCTTTCTGTGGAAAAAACACCAAAAGCAGAGCCCGAAAAAGGCCTGAGCTTCAAGACGACAAACTACCAAAACAACAAAACCAGAAAGGAACTCGAAATGCGGCAGAGACTTCACAGAAGAAAGGCTCGGACTTTGCCACAGATTTCGATTGTCTTCTCGCCAGCCGAAGCCGGAGATCAGGGGCACTTGGGAGGACATCTCTGCTTGTCAAGCATCCCTCCCGCATGGAACTGCGATGGCGAGACTTACCGGAAAACACGATGTACAGAAGCCAAGCGACCTTGTAGTTGCCGGTGCCCCTTCTCTGGTCGTCGGTGACCCGGGTCTTGACAGTCCTATGATAGACAGCAAGCACCTTAAGGCGTGGTGATTATCTACCACTCAGAGGCGTAAGACGTAACTCCGTAGGGCTGGAGGGTTCGGCGCAAAGTTCTGGCCTCGAGCCTGGCCCTTTGTAAAGCTTTTACGAGCCAAACAAATGAACATGCAATGTCTGAACCACAAGCCTTCAGCCCTACATGTTCGAAGCCTAGACTCCGGACCTTTACCCACAACTTAGAACCCCGAAACCCTGAACCCTAAATGCACATGCAAAGCTTGGAGCGCCAACCGACAAGGCTCTCCACCGGGGTGACAGCAAAGACCGCTTCGCAAATGCCGGCGCCGAGGCCGCAAATCACGTTCATGGATTGGCTCAGCTTGCCTGTGCGACAGGGCTTGAAGACTTTTAGACTTCTAACATTTTGAAGTTCAAGGTTAATGAAGGAGTTGAATTTAGGCGAGCTTGCCTCACAGAGCTTGGGTTTGGGGTATTTCGGGAGCTGCTTACAGTCAGACCAAATCAAAGCGGCTCCAAGCTATGACCACCACGACAATCTCTTGTGACTGCTGGCTTTCACAGCAGTTCACGAGTGCAGCACTGGAAAAAAAAAAAGAAAGGTATCTCGATGTGTTACGGCCTTGTGAGCTGGAAGTCTGCATCTGTGCATAGAAAAGTTTCTTGAGCAGGAAACCCTTCTACAGCGATGGAATATTTCACGAAAGACAAACAGCACAGACCTGCCTGGGTGGTGCAAGTAGTGGCTCTGTCAGTAACACGAACCCAAAACAATATCCAAATTCCCAGACGTCCACTGCATACACACAGACCCCAAAATCCAACTGATCAGTGCCTCCATGACCCCGAAGCCCTGCCTGTCTTCTCGTCACGGAAGATCTGCGTAAGATTAGTATAGGCGCCCCACCTGCTTCAAAGTTCTTGAGATTCGAAGGGCATAACAGGTACGGGCATTCCGTGGGCTTCACGAGATTTCCGTCTGGTTAAAGATTCCTTCTTCTGCCTGTGAGGTTGAAAAATTCTTCCTCGGATGTCTTGCTCCGTCTCTTTACCCAAGAGTTCGTATTAAGTCCTTCCATGACAAAGGACACCGCTTAATGAAAGGACTTTTGGAGTCACCTGGGTAGATGTTGGAGTTGCGGTTTTGGGTTTCACCGCCTGCATAAGGTTTGCAGAGCTTACGGATGCCGGATGACTGAACTAATAGCCGTTCTCGCAACCTTCGTGCTAACCTGGAAAAAGCAGCATGCGTATCTCCGGAAGATGGAAGGGAGAAGTTAGCCATGATCCATCTGGAGGCTCAGGGTGGGGTCCGAAGATCTGTTGTGACATCGACCCTCATGAGCCATGAATATGGATGCAAGGTTTAGGCGCTTTAGTGTGTCAGGTACAGTTGTGCATAACCCGAACATGACTGTTCAGACTTATGTCCAATCGAATTGCAACCCTTTTCTGATCTGATCTTGGGGCTTGCAGCCAAACAGGTGGTGCCTAATAGAGTGTTGCAAGCTTAAACAGTAGCACCATGTGGACTCCGAAGGCATGTCAATGCGGCCTGCACATTTGCTGAAATCCTGCACCGATGATGCGCACCTCTGGCGGTTCGGTGTTTACGAATTTTCAACTGTGTCGGAGTTCAGGACTAGAGAATTCGGGGGGTTCAGAGCTGAGGGCTTAGGTGTGGGATTTGGATTTGTGGCTTCGTGATCGGGCAACGTTCAGAACCCCATCATTACTCACGGCCTTTCGCTTTGAATTCCGAACTGGGTCTCCCCGCGCCGGCTCCTCGATACAAGCCCTTCACTCCATGCTGATCGATGGTCTTCTTGGCACAGTCGATGATGCCGGAGTACTCGGGGTTCGCCTTCCTTCACAAGACCGGAATCACATCCTCTGCAATGCGCGTTGCAGGCATGGCGAGAATAATGCAAAGATAGTAGTCGTACTTCCTTCGAATGGTAGTCATCATAAATTTTGACGGGTCAGCGTTGTCACACTAAACAGACCCTCTTGACACTAACAACATATCAATTCTTAAAGGCAATCCAAAATAGCACCCCGTTTGCGTGCACGACGCTGATAAAAGCAAAAGATTGATCTGGCATTGCGGGTTCTGGTCTGCATCTCTTGACGTCTTTCCCAACTTCTGCTCGAAGACTCCACGGTGATACGTGATGTAGAAACCAGCTTTGCACTCAACACAGGGTCTTCACAACAGGCAATACCTCAAGGTTCAACCCCTGCTCCTAAAATCCTGCAGCCGAGACGCGACTGCAGTTGGAGTTGCGTTTTCACGTACCTCGAATTGCAGGTGTTGGGGCCCAAGGCTCAGGGGTGTAGGTAGGCAGGTATCGGAAATCATGGGCTGGAGCTTGACGCAAAAGGGGCAGGTAGGATGGCAACGACGCTGCACTTACAGCAAAACATGGTCCCCGTGCTGCCAAAACCACAGGGCTTCACTCTAGGACAAGCTTTCTTTAAAAGGAAACCCTCAATACCACCCCTGTTCTGCCCAGCCTCGGGTTACGCGCTTCCAGGACATTCGGGGATTCTGATTTAAAAGTCCTTTGCAGTAAGTATTCTGCTACTGAGGTTTACTGGGATCGTTCGCTTCTGAAACTTCCATTGCAAGCTCCAAGCATTTCGCCCCAGCCAAGAAACTCCGTCGGGTAGGTGATGGCCGCCTGCGTGCCTCCAGTGAGGAAGCCCTGCCAAGCTGCTACGTTTTCGGCTTGAGGCCCTGCACCTCATGGTAAGTTAGTCTTTATCCAAGCATGTCTGCGGCTGCTTCTAAACAAGCCTCAGCCTTGCTTGCAATCCCGAGAACAGAGCAACTTTGAATCAGTCAAACAAAGAACATCGTGCAGCACGTTACAGCTACAAAAATTGAAGACAAACCAGTTCATTCCAGGAAACTTTGCACCGTTTATTGACGTGCGATGCTGTGAAACAGCCCGGATCGAGCCATTTTGGGGCATGTGTGGCCAACTCAAACTAGTGCTGGCGCGGAGGGCTTACGGTCTCAAATTGTCACATCCAAATGAAAAACACCTGTAACATGCAATATCGCAAAACCTTGAAGCCGTCAAGACCCTAGCCATCATTCCCGTGTCCCGGCACTCCTTCACAACGGTCTTCACGCCAGAATCTTTCTTGGTGACGAATGCCATCAGCAATTGCAAGTACGAGTACAAAATTGAGACACCAACTACGCTGAGAACCAAAAGCAGCCGGAATGATGTCGACATAAACATCACATGTTCGAACGGACAGATCCTCATTTTTGAACTTGTGAAGATGAATCAATGTCTGGAACAAAACTTTCGTCAAGTGCTGAATAACAGCAGCGGATCTTGCCGAGTTTTACATGAACAAAAGCTCCGTACCGGGTCACCTTGTATTGAATTACGTGCATAACCAGCCTGTTTGAAACATGTACCCGAATGTAGCCTGCATGTTTGATACGTTTGATACGTTTGATAGGACTGCTGACATCCGATCTAGATTTGGACCCGCTTGTTTTCGACTTCGAAAGAGAGATTGTGGAAAGAAGCTGGCGTGTACAAAGCAACGGACGGCGCCGCACCGTCAAGTGTCTGTCAACAGTAGCCCACGGCTTGTTTTGAACATCCACCTTCCAAACCCGGGCGGACTCGGCATCGCATGGCTCCGAAGTTAATCTCGTGTTTGGAGACCATCAACATGAGTAGCGACTATTAAGACTATGACTATTAGTGACTTCGGTTCCACGAACAGTGCTGGAGCTCCATCAAAGGTTCTGAAACCGTCAATTTCAAGAACACCTTGCAACTTCTCACCCGAATCTCTTGCTCCAACACACGAATCTCTTGCTCCAACGCGCTGCCCAGGCAAATAGTAAAGCAACTTGTATCTCACACCATTGCTCCCAACAATGTATGTCTTTCTCCGTTTTTTTACTGTCAAGTAAGCATTTTTGATGTCTCCACTGATAGACACAGACGTGGATCACTGCAACGAAGACCAGCAAGTAGTCTTTGTGTTGAATTCCAATCAACAGGGTTGCGAAGATTCTCCATAAAAGGTGAATCTAAACTCTTTAGCCACAAGCCTCGATCGCCTTTTGCCATCCACTTTGTCGAAATCTCCAACTTCCATTCTTGCATCCAAGCTTGAACATCTGACGAGGCATCCTCTCCATCATCCATCTCCTCGAGAACTCCCATACTGAGCAGTCTCTGGATCTCAACTTCATCCATTTTAGCATCTGACGCTTCCAACTCCTCCACCGACAGAACAGGAGGTCCTTCTTCATAAGTCCTCCGCTCTACCTTTTTCAAGATTCCATCAACCTCCCACAAAATGTCAGGAAACTCATCCCAATCTTCTGCAACTTCGTAGCACGGCATCTTTTTTCGAAATGTCCAGCGGGGAGTCTCCCTCCTTCCGGATATCGTGCACGCGGCACGACGCGCACGACGCTTTTTTGCGGTCACGACGGCACGGTCACGAATGCGGTGCACAGCGCTTTTGTGTCACAACGCGATCACGCGAGGCAGCCGCGACGCGGTCATAACGGTTGCGACGCAGTCACGACACGGAGACGACGCGGTCACGACGCGTTTTGTGGTCACAACGCGGTCACGACAAGGTCACGACAGGATCACGACGCGATCACAACGCAGTCACAACAGGGTCACGATAGAGTCACGACGCGGTCACGATGCGGTCACGACGCGTTTTATGGTTACGACACGTTCACGGTCACGACGCGGTCACGATGCAGTCGCGACGCGTTTTGTGGTCACGACGCGGTTACCACAGGACTACGACAGAGTCGACGCGGTCACGGTCACGATGCGGTATGATGCGGTCACGACGCGTTTTGTGGTCACGATGCGGTCACGATAGGGAAAATCCAGAGCCCGTAGAGCCAGCTGCGAGCACGGATTCTCCGATTTCATTCACGAAGAATCAGCCAGACAAGAGCTCTTCGGTATGCCGACTTTCTTTCGTTGGGTGGTCAGCACGGGGGGAGTGGAGGTTTTCTGGTGCTCAGAATGCCTGTTTTTGTTTTTACATGATTTAGAAACCGATGGCTGAGTTGTGAACACTCCGAGTTTTGAAATTTTTTCCTTGTGCTGAGCATGGAACGGAGTTGTTTTAAAGATTTCATGGCCGCGTGCGCAACTTAAGAGTGAGAGAAAAATTTTCTTGAAAGCCTGTGAGGGGGTCTAGCCAATGGAGGGAGACCTTGTCGATCTTAAGGCCTTTTTCAAGAAGAGGAGGAGCGAACTTTGGCCTCAGCCCCGTGACCGTTTGTCCTTGCTTGCTGTCTCGTATCAGGAGCCAGTTCTAGTGTTCAGAGAGCTGAAGACTACACAAAAGGAACAAAACATTAGGCATGGCGATCTCGACATAGCTAGTGGAGGACGGGTCTTGAGTTTCACCGGAATGCGAGAGTGCCAAACTTGAGCGGTTGGTGCTGTACTTCTGTGCTTGCCTTTGCACCGGGTCTTGTAATTGTGAGGGTGTTCGCAGGCAACCGTGCACCGCGCGATGACTTTTGCTTGTGCTGGCGGGAGCCGATAACAGGTCCTGACAATCGTAATGGCGTCCTCCTATTCGGAGTCGGAGGCAGTCTTCAATGATAAGAACAGGACCTCTGGTCTGACGGCGCGGACCAGACTAATGTGCTGGCCGGGCTGAAGAATTTGAAGCAGCACGCTTGGACAGCAGTCCGATGAAGGGCCGCTGATCGCGGCCTTTGATGCTCTGGTCAAGCGTGACACTAGCAATGACCTATCAGCGCGGGGCTTGCTTCAGAGCTTTGTTTCAACAGGCTTACGCCATTGTCACAACTGAGTTCAGGCAGGCCACAGAGCGGACTGAGGATGCTCCGAGCCGGCCCTCAGTGCTCCTGAGCGCGAAGAGCGGCACATCCGACAGGTTCAGAAGCTGACTGGGATCAGCATCGAAGGTGAGACTGAACCGAGCCAAGAAAGACACTCGATTTACCCTCGATTCCCAAGGGAAGACGTTGAGCTTGAGTCGAAGGCTCCTGAGGACAAGTGTCAGGTGGACTCGGAAGTTCATCTTTTTGCAGGCGCTGCAGCGCCGAGCCTTGGCCCTCGATCAAGCGAACATTGTCGACTTCTCAGTCGATGTGTGGCATCAGAAGCTGCTCCGAGCGCGATTGCAAGAAGTGCCCGCGGGACACATGTGTCCCGCCCCAGCTTCAAGCAGTTGTTGCGAGCCGACCCCAGAAGCTGTTTTTCGGAGTTGCAGGATCGATGCCGGGGTGGCCTGCAGGCGACCGCTGGTCGTCCCTTGGACGCTTTGGTACCTGTCGTAATGGATTTGAGTGATGTTGCGGTGCTCCTGCAAGCTCTTCGGGGGCAATCTTCATCTTCCAGCGATGTGCCTCCGGGGCCGTGGGCTCCTCGTGAGCGGCCGGGGCCTTACAATCGAGAGGGCAAGAGCCGTGGCAAAGGCTCCAAGGGGAAAGGAAAGCAGAACAAAGGTGTTTTGCCGAAACAGCTTGTTGGTTGTTACAGCTCCGCTAATGGTGGAGAGCCGATCTGTTTTGATCATAACATCAATGGGTGCAGTCGGCAGGTCAAGAACGGCGGGTGTGAAAAGGGGATACACATATGTGCCCGTTGCCGACAGAGCGGCCACACTGCCGTAAATTGCCCCAACAAGGAGTGACTATCTCCTCATGCCATGGGGGCGTGTGAAGTCTGGGAATTGTCTCAGAGCGGCTCAATGGAGCCCCTGCCCGAGCACACGGCCAATGGGCCGAGCTCTGTGATGTCACGNAAGGAGTGACTATCTCCTCATGCCATGGGGGCGTGTGAAGTCTGGGAATTGTCTCAGAGCGGCTCAATGGAGCCCCTGCCCGAGCACACGGCCAATGGGCCGAGCTCTGTGATGTCACGTCCAGCGGACGCTGCCGCAACTCTTGTTGCCACTTCTGCGCCACTCAATGGAGTGCCTTCTGATGGCGATGAGCCCGCGAGCCATGTGCCCGCTCTGCATGCTTCGGCTTGTGCCGAGATCAGGCCTCCTAAAAGGAGGGCTGATAATGACTGCAAAGAATCACTTGCTAAGGTGCCTCGCGCTGGAGGCCCTGAAACTCTTGCTGTTGAGCTGCATGCCCGACACCTTTATGATGCCACCAGTCTACTTGAGCTCTTCGAGCTGTTGCCGCGAGTTGAGGTGACTCGACTCTCTCAAACCAAGGGCTCTGTGTTTGCTGGAGGCTCATACTCGCATGGTCCTATCAAGGGACTGCGCCATTTCACTAAGGAATTTCCAAATGTCTTCCGGTATCTGTGTGCTTGCATTTTGCATGTTCTGCCGACGCATAAATTCTCGAGTCTGCTTATTTCGGATTCTGTGGAGAGCGAGCCTCACTCTGACCCGAACAATGGTCCTACCCTAAACCTTTTGGTTCCACTAACCAACTTCTCAGGTGGGTCTCTGCGTCTGGGCGAGGCGCGTGAGCTCGACTTCGGTCTTGGAGCGTGGGCTTTCAATGCTCGTGACTGTCCCCACTCNCTAAACCTTTTGGTTCCACTAACCAACTTCTCAGGTGGGTCTCTGCGTCTGGGCGAGGCGCGTGAGCTCGACTTCGGTCTTGGAGCGTGGGCTTTCAATGCTCGTGACTGTCCCCACTCGGTGCTACCTTTTGAGGGCAGGCGGGTCATGCTTATCGCATTCAGCACCAAAGATGTCTGGAATTCGAGTGCGGACGATCTTTCGGTCCTCCGAAATTGTGGCTTTATTCTACCCGATGCCAGCACCGTCATGCCTGCCTCGCCACAGGGGCCCTTGCCGTCTAATGCTGCCGAGCCTTTGAAATCGCTTAAACCTGTTCAGGTTGTCGTCTTGGACCTCTTCTGTGGGCGAGGCCTCGTAGGCCGTTCGTGTGCTGAACTGGGCTTCAAATCCTTGTGTTACGACTCGCAGTGCGACGGGCCATCGCGCCACAAAGTGCTCCAGCTGCGTGTGTCGCGGCTTTCTTCTTGGCATTATCTTCGACGCCTGGTCATGGCCCATCGTGTCTTCCATGTTCACGTCAGCCTTGCCGACGACATATGCGCCGAGGGCCTCGATCATCTCGCCGCCTTTGTTGCACATATCCGCCAATTGAATATAGGCCTGACCGTGTACGGCCCCAAAAACCATGCGGGCTGGCGGCGGACTGTCTTCGGTTCATCCCTGCACACATACACCGGTCCCGGTTGCGTCCTAGGGGCAACATGTTCTCCGCTGCGCGTGAGCTCGACTTTGCCTACTGCTGCCGAGTCGCGGCCGTGTACTTGCTCTGAGCCGGCGACTTCCTTTGCTTTGACCAAACATTATGCATCTGCCTTTGCTGAGAGTCTCCGCATGCAGGCGGCCACCGAGGGCCTGCTCATTTCGCCTCAGTCCGCCCTGCCGGCGCTCAATCCGAGCGTGCATAAACAGACCAAGCTCAGCAAAATGCAGCCTATCATGCCCGAGTTCAGGTATATGGTTAGCTTGCCTGTCACCGACTGCTCCAGTCTCCAGTTGGACGACAAGCGGTGCTTGAAAACTCCTTTTCAGTCGGTGCCCAAGGGTTCTAGGCTCCTTAGGCTCGCCTTTGGGTGGTTGTCTTAAGCCTAAGGCCCTTTCCCCCTTGCCGCAAGCCCCTGCCACTGCCACCTTTGGTGTGTTTCGGACTCCCAATGAGTTCTTGTCTGCTTCCTTGTGCCTTGAGCATCCGTTTGATTCCTTTGCACATGTGCCTGACGGGTTGCTCAGGAATTTAGGCCGTGTCCTCATTGATGGCCCGTTACCAGTCATGCGGCACAGGATTGACTTGCTTACCAGGTGGACCGGTTGGGCTAATGAGCTGGCCGAGCAAGAAAAAGCCCTCCATTCGTCCCTTGATCCTCGGGTCGAGGCCGTAATTTCGGGCAAGAGGCTGTTGCTTTTGGACCGCATAGCCAAATCGATTGACTGGCCTGATGTCCGTCTTCTTGATGATCTTAAGCAGGGTTTTAGTCTAGTTGGTTCTGCTCCCGTCACCGGTGTGTTCGAGCCTTCCTTTAAACCTGCTGAGTTCACGGAGGAAGAACTCGACCAGAGGGCTAAATTCTTGAGACCGGCTTTGTGGGCCAAGATTACTTCAGCCAGTCCTGAAGAGTCCGACGCTGAGCTTTGGAGCAAGACGCTAGCCGAGAGGGATCAGAAGTCGTGGCTGAGTGGACCTTACACTTACGAGGAGCTGACAGACATCCTGGGGCCTCATTGGATCCCTGTTCGAAGGTTCGCCATATTTCAAAAGGGGAAGCTCAGGTGCATCGACGACCTCTCCGAGAATAGCATCAACTCATCGTGGGAGGTTGCGGAGAAGGTCGACCTCAAAGCCATGGATGAGTTGCTTTGGATAGTTTCTCGTTTGATGCAAGCAATAGTTGGCCGGGGAGCTGTTAATCTTGTGCTGTCCTCGGGCGAGCTGATAAGTGGCCCGCTGCACACAGTGTGGCGCACTAAGCCTGAGTCTGCCAGGCCTCTCCTGAAGTGCATCGACCTTGAGTCAGCTTACAAACAGTTTGCGATTAGACCCGCTGACAGCA
>BGNK01006042.1:11092-37742 GCA_003297005.1 Symbiodinium sp. clade A Y106
ACTTCGACAAATTGGTTGCAGCAATTCTTGCGGAGTCATGTTGAAATATTTGCGGCTTCGAGGGTGTAGGCTTGTTTCACCAGTGGAGGTTACTTGTTTGACAGGTATCGCCGGTTGTTCAGCCTTAAGCCCTGAATTTCGAATAATTACCCCGAACAGCTCGAACTCCGACGTATCCCTGATGCTGAAAAGCTGAACCAGGCAAAGTCCCAGATCTGGGCTCTGGTGAAGAGCCTGCGCCGCGCCAAATCAGGAGCCGATTCTTCTCAATGTCGGCTAACAGGTTTATGCATGNCTTGTGATGCTACCCGCATTACCGAGTGCGAAGAGGTCACAAGCTCTGCCTGTCAAGGTCGGTTCACGAAGCTCGGGCACGGACACTGTTTTCCTTTCACCTTCAGCTGAACCTCCTGCAAAGAAACGATGAGCGAATGGGTGGACCACGTGCTCATGGGTGCGCTGATGCGAATCCGACTCAGCGGACTTCGGGTGGCTTCGTGCCTCACTAGGGCAAGAGCTCCCAGTAACGCGAAGGCGTCGAACTGACGCTTTCCAGGTGTCACCCTTTGCACGCGCCAAACTGTTGGTTTCAGAACGGTGTTATGCTTCATCCTACTCGCAAGGGGCTTATGGTTGAAGACACGTAGGGTCGCAGAGGCCCTGTCTCTGGCAGCTGCAATTCATCGGTTTCACTGGAGTAGAAGAAGGAGCTGCGAAGCATGTGCGTCATGCAAGAGCTGCACAGGAGCACAGGAGCATGTACCCGAACTCACTTGCTGCAATGACAAAGCTGGCGTCCGGGAGAAGAACCTGGGCTGTTCCACCTCTCAGACTCAAAAGTCTTTAGGGGGCTCAAAGATCAAATCAAGACTTGACCTAGTAGCATCTATGGATGAGAGGAGCTGAAACCACGGTGGTACATGGTAGACTACTGCGAGAGTCATTAATATTCTTGTTCTGAACGAATACTAACCATAATTACTACTGTTGGCATTACCTTTTTCCTGTTATGATTGGCACCCAGCCGTAGGCAACAGCGGATCGTATCCGTCCCGAGCGCACCATGGAGCCGGGATCTCCAAGCGGCCCCTCAAGAGGCCTCTGGGGTTCANCCTTTTTCCTGTTATGATTGGCACCCAGCCGTAGGCAACAGCGGATCGTATCCGTCCCGAGCGCACCATGGAGCCGGGATCTCCAAGCGGCCCCTCAAGAGGCCTCTGGGGTTCAGACTGGCACCAGCTGCTCCTCCCGTTAAGAGAAGTGGGCGAAAAAGGCCAAGGGCCCTGAACCATCAGCCCCAAACACTCATCAAACATTCTCCAGACCTCTGAGACTTTAGCAGGCCCTTGCCGAAGTGGGGAGAAGTGCCAAAGGCCAGCGCTTTTTCGGGCTTTCCGGATGCCTTGCACTTTGGCAAAACGGGGGTTTTGAGTGTTCAGGGATGTTAAGGGTTTCGAGCGTTGAGGTTTTTTTTGTGAGAATGAAGGAAGCAGGTTGATTTAGGCTTGAGTTGCGAGTACCATCTAGCTCTCAAATGAAAATCCATTGAGCAGGTCATGGCTCGGCTCCCTCCGAGGGGTTTCCCTTCTCTCCGCTGCGGCGCTCGCGCCCCAGCCTCCGTGAAGTGCATCAATTTCTGCTTGAAAAGCGCCGTAGCCGGTCTGATTCAATCCTTGGTGGCACCCCCTCTGTTGCGCGGCACTTGAATCTTTGCTGTAGGGCAATATATTATGTAGGTACGTTGGGTACAGTTGCCGTGCTTCCAAGCCCTGTGCTAAACCCCCCCCCCCCTGCCCCCCTGATCCTACAAGAACACAGAGGTCTGTGTTTGCGCCAGGCTTTGCTGCTCACTTGGCGACTGGCGGGGCTTCGTCGCCGGACCTGCTTGCGACTCAGTTCTTTGCATCTCTGTTGCTTTGGGAGAGCAAGGCATTCCTTCGGGTCTCTGTCAGCGTTGCTGGCTTCCCGATGGTAGCAGTTATTAAACAAGTCGTCGTTGTCCTCGTCATCGTCATCCTCATCGTGGTCTCTTGCATCATACACCATCCATCGATCATGGCCAGTCCTCACCACCATGAGGAGCAGAAGCCTTACCAAAATGCCCGGGCTCAATTTTGTACACTGTCGCAAATTCAATGCCTTCTGGCTTTGAACTTGCTCTTTGTATGTCTCGCCTTCGTCCGAGATGGACCGAGACTAGTTTTGTTGGCTGCGTGCAGGATGTGGGGTGTGTTACTGCCACAGAAGGCTGATGATGCATCTCGTTTGTGTTACCAACGTTGCCACGTGTTATGTTCGATCCTGTGTCTGACATACTCTGATCCGCCGTTGTTGGCTTGATGGTATGCCACATTGTGTCGCATTACTGTTTCAAACCCCGCCATCTGTATATTCTCACTACACACATATGTGTCATATGTGCATGTATAGATAGATAGATAAATAGGTAGATAAAAAGACAGATCGACAGATAGATATACATAAACACACACACGTGCGCGTAGGCAGCCTATGTTGCCTCGGCCTCACCGGGAGACAGCGCCCAGGCACAAGGCCCACTGCTCTCGGCGGGCGCGAAGCCTGTGAGGCCGAAGACAGGGACAATCCCAGAATACAGGGGCCTAAATGGTTGCCAATACTATTTGGGGGGCTTCCTTATTATATTTGTAGTATAATGGGTCCCAAAACCCTGTTTTAATTGAGAACACAGCGGTAATCGTGTAGTACTGTGCTCAAGTAGGATGATTGAAGCTGGAAGCGGTACGTCGTCAGAACTCCTGTACTCTCACCCTAGCTCTTAGGGCTTGCTTTCGGAGTCTTCATTTTTTTGGATTTTTTTGGTGTCAAGGACTTGCAGTGCCTGATCTGGCTAAAATAGGGGGCTTAGCAATTAGTAATTACCTAGACTATTTTCGGGGTTCCTTATTGGAATTTTAGCATAATGGGCCCCCAAACCCTATTCTAAAATTGAGGCCCCTCTGTTGCAGTGAACCCAGACAATGTGAACCGCGAGGCCACGTAAAGGAGTTGTTGGGACAATGCCAAGGTCATTCGGGTAAGGTGGGGTTTGGAAAAAACTCGGAATAGCACCCCAATTTACTATTCTACTATAAAATATGCTCCGAACCTAACTCTAGATCATCACTGTTCGTTGATGCACATATTCTACGGAGGTGTTAAGGGCTTGAATGTATTCCGTAACGGGAACAGGCTGTCCGCAACGGGAACCCGTAGCAGGAACGGAGCCCAACACTGTAACAGCAACCGTCCGGTTCCCATAGCAGCCCGCAGGCAGGCCCTCGTAACAGGAACTGGAGGGAGGGACGGTTTAGGGCTCAGGGTGTTAAGCCTCTCTTCTTGGCTCCCCAAGGGACTGCTTTGCGGTCCCCGACTTTCACGGATTCAGACCTACGATTTCAGCATGCCTTTCCGACATTGTTCAGCTTTAGCCATCAGAAATTCGCGACGAGTTTTGCTTGGGACATATTAACTTTAGCAGTAAGCTTTCAATCCTGAGCCATTACTCGACATGTTCAGGCCAATTGTATTGCCACTACCATCCAAAATCCCAAACCGTGAATCTAATTGAACCCAAACCGCTATATACCCCGAACAAAGAAGCATAGGCGTGAGCATGGGGCGCGAATGGTGCCAAAGCAGGGGTCCGAAAATGGTCCCCCACAGACAAGTTGCAACATAGTTTCCGCTGCTTGGCCATGCAGGGATAGTTTCAGTCACGCTCAAGGTTCGGTTCCTGTTCCTACCCTCTCGCCGGTTTCCTTGGTGTGCAGAGCTGGTTTCCGTTGCTCCCCAAAACCGTTCCCGTTACTCCCCACACCCTAAGGGGCTTGAGTGCTTCAGGCCCGAACTCTGGGGTTTAGGGCGTAGGCAAGATGTGGGACTTCACATTACAGCTCGCGCCCTTTTGCCGGCAGGAGTCGCACGGCCCAGCCATCCTGCTTACACGGTTTAGGTTTAGGAGTTTAGGGTTTAGGGAAGGCTTGAGGGTTTTGTCGCTTTCCGGGTTTTTGGGCGCTTGTGCTTGCGTTGATGTTGAAACATGAAGAAGCTGATATAGGGACCTTAATAATTACCCATACTCCTATACTATTTTGGGGGGTTCCTTACTGTAAGTATAGTATTTAACATGACCCGAAGCCCTATTCTAATTATTAAGGCCCCTATAGTAGCTGAATGTAGACCTAAACCCCACGCCCTAAGTTCCTGAACCCTATGTAACCCCAATTTGTCCCTATATAACCCTATTATGTAACCCTGTATAACCCTATATGTAACCCTGAAAACCTTCAAAATGATGAACTCGACCGGCCAGGTCATGTTCCAGCTGGATCCCTCGGACAATGCCTGCCCGGCACACTTTGAAGGGACCCTGAGGTTTAGGCTTAGGGGCTTTTAGGATTCAAGGGTTTAGGACCGGTTTAGGTTGAGAGCTTCAGATTTAAGGGTGTAGGGGACAAGAGTGTAGGTTGTTATTGGGTTTGTTGGGATCTAGGCCATTATTTGGGCCACTTAAACCACAAGGCCTCTGGAACCCATTGCACCACTTAAACGTTTAACTCCTGAAAGCCTGCGACCGTACAAGCCCTACTCTAAAACCTACAATAAAAGACCTGCCCTAAACCCTAAACCGAAAACTTGCGAATCCGAGGAAAGCCTTAGCCTCCCCGCTTCGGCCCTCTGGGCCACGGCCAAGTCGCGAGGCCTGGCGCGTGGAGCATGACAACTCGGCGAAGTGGGACCCGAGGCCCGACCCGGGCAAGCGGGAGATTGCGGAGGGCTCTGAGGTTGGCATATCGTGATAACATCAATTAGGGGATTTTCGGGGTTTTGGGTTTAGGGTGCTTCCGCGCTATGGGGCTTTCGGATTAGAAGAAGGTCACAAAGAGTTGAAATGCTGCACCATCCGAGTCACCTTTACAGGAACCGGATCGACACGGTTTTCACCTAGGGTTTAATATACTTCATCTGTAGAGCCCAGTATCCCGCCCATGGTTCCTCTATGAAAGACCACCAGTGGAGAGTTGAACGGTTTCGAAGTCTCCGGACATTGCCAGACTCTGGGAAGTCTCCCAAGGGGCTCTTATATCCCAAGCCTTTTGACTCCTAGGTCCTAGGGCTAAAGCTTTAAGAACGCCTATAGAAACCCTGCTCTATGAGACCATGCAGCACGCAAGAGGGATATCCATCCATACCCAGCCCAGAACCTCAGGAATCGCGCAAAGACGCGGAGCCCCGAGGCTGCGCGCATGAGTCCCTGTGGGGCTCAGAGTTTGGCAATTTCTGGCACTTTGGCCTTGAGGCCTCTATCTTGCCATGGGCCAATAGTGTTTGTCTTGGCGATGCTCTGTCCTCTCTGTGGCTGTATACGCGTGTAAATGCTTTCTTTTGGCAGCATTGTCTTTGTTTGGGCGAACTGTAGTGCTTCGGCCCTGCATGCCCTAAGACTCTCATCCGGAAGTTCTTCATCTCAAGAGTTGGCAATGACAAGTTGTGAACATATAGGATGCTATCATAGTACCCTTATAGATCCCTTATAGTAACCCTTATAGTCCCCTTTAAAGGAACCCAACCTGCCCCTGGGAAGCTTAGCTGCATCTACGTCTGTGTCAGGAAGCGGAGCGAGTTCTTCGGCTGACGGGGAGGCAGGAGCATGGTAACTGGTAATCTGTAAATCATGCTGAACAGGGGCTTGGGGTTGCAAAGCAATGCAGACTTCAAGATCTATGAGCCTTGAAAGGTAGGAGTTGCGAGAAATGTAGTTGCGCATTGCAGGGCAATCGCAGTTCCCACCTGAAGCAGAACTCTTTCCACAGTGAGACTCGCGAAAACTCGCAAGTGGTAGTGCCGGGTGGCTGGTACTGCTTTCCGTTTCATCAAACGGTAACGACACCGCCCATGTTCCACATTTTGCCTCCTCGAACATCCCAGTGGAACTCTATCTTCTACAGCCGGAGGAAGTTTGCCTGTGCAATAGCACACTTGACGAACGACGATTTTTCGTTGCACACAACCTTGTGTCCAGGATTCCAAGACCCCTTCGCCTGAGTGATGTCAAGCGTGGCGCCCCACCCCTGAGGCGCTGAAAGTTGCCTGAGCTTGTGCCAGCTCTGGGCGGGGGCAATCGGTAAATATTTCTGGCATTACAATCATAGTAGTTAACAAGAATCATGAATCATAGTAACAAGAATTAGCAATCACAGTAGCAAGATAGGAACAGTAGTACTATGATGCTAGGGAGCAGCCTGAGCGGGATCTCAAATTCATGCAAGGCCCAGACGGCCTAAACCTTTGTCCCCAAACAGTGTGTTCATATATATATATATGTACATGTACACGCATAATTATAAAAATATATGCATACATATATCGATATTTAAAGATATTATATATCTATATCTATATCTATGTACCCCCTGATCATCCCCGATCCGTTGGGTCTCGCCTTCTCCAGGTCCGAAGCTTGCTGTACACGGAGTAGCGCCCTAAACCCTAAACCAGGAAGACCATCGTCGCCACGGCCAAGGCACGCCGCGTGTTGACAGGGCTGGAGATTGGACAGCTTTCGGGTTTTGGGTATGGTGCGAGTTCTTGCGGCGAAGTGGGCTCGGAACTGGGTTTGATGGGCAATCAAGTCGGGAGATCTGAGATCGCGCACCATCTGTCTTTAGTGCTGCTAAAATTCGTTCTTGCTTGTTGCTTGTGCCCTATAACCATCCTATAACCCATGGAATTGTTTCTTCGTAGAGGGGGACGTGTGTGTGTGTGTGGGTGCGCCTCTCCCACTCTCTCTCGTTTTCTTGTGCTTTGTATGCGTACAGCCTCTTGTGTTTGTGTCATGTGATTGATAAGTTGTCGTCAGACAGTATATCTGCAGATACAGGCATAAAACCCCAAACTCTCCCTAAACCCCTAAAGGCCCTAAACCCCTACATAAACCCTAATGCCTTAAACCCCAAACCCCTATATACCCTAAACCCCAAACTCCTAAACCCCTAAAACCCTGAATCCCTACACCCTAAACCCCTAAGCCCTAAACCCCCAAACCCCTACGGAAGCTCTGGGCCTTCGATGCGCTTGTAAGGAGCGGCGGGCCGCCGCCGAGATGTGCGGGATCTACTCCGTGAGCAAGTAGGGGCCTTAATAATTACTTTAAGTAGAATAGGGTTCCTTTAAAAGGGGACTATATATAAGGACTACTATGTGATCTACTCCGTGAGCAAGTGGCCCTGACATGGGTTCTTGTTAAGGAATTCAGGGTTCAGGGTTCGGGGTGGCCCCGACTGCTTTTGAGCGTAGTAAAGGGGCATTAATACTCAGAATAGGGTTCCTGCAAAAAGGGGACTATAAGGACTACTAGAAGGGTTATGTAAGAATGGGTTCTTTTTCAGGAATTCAAATTAGGTTACCATAATTCGAAGAGGGTTCCTTTATAGGGGACTATAAGGACTACTATAAGGGATATATAAGAATGGGTTCTTGTTAACTTAAGTTACCATAATTTGGAAACCATATGTTATTTACTATAGATCCCCATTATGGTGGCCCTGACTGTTGTTGAGAGTAGTAAAGGGGCCTGCACAATTAGAATAGGGTTCCGACTGCAAGGACTATTATAAGGGTTATATTACGGTTATATAATGTAGGGGCCTTAATGCTTACCTATTCTATTTTGAGAGTTTAATCCCCTATATTCGGCCTGGGTGGACCTCCTTTCCGACACTTTTACGCTCTTACGTCCTACTATAGAACCCTTTCAAGGAACCCTTTTCCAATTAATAAGATTAGGCCCTCTTCGGGCTTTGGGATTTAGCCTCGAGGGCCGTTTTTGTGGAATTAAGATGAGACTTGACTCCGAAGGCCTGGTGTTTCTCACACACGCGAGTGGCAGGTTGCAGGCCCGGCTGCTCCTCAACCGGGAAACACATCCAGGCTCGGTCCACCGTTTGTGAGATGGATGCTGTTCCGGACATGTTTTCAGGCTCCTTAAAGGGAAGAAGTATTTACAGTTACATGTTTGATTCGATCTTCCTGAACTGGAGGTGTTTCCCCCAGAGCGGGCCCAGACACTCGAACCAGCCACTGCCAGTTTGGGGCCACGAGCGCATCATGGTCTACGGCAAGATGATTTCCGAATTCATGGTGCCGGATGTCTACGCCAACGATCCCATCGAGGTGCCCAGGGGTCGACAGGAGAGAAAAATTCTTCGACAGCTTCGGAACGCCAGTAGCGCTTGGGATCGGAACTCTGGTTGTACCAGGGTGTGCTACTTCGGAACACAACAGCAGCAGACCCATCTTGAGTCAGAGTGTGGTGCGGCGGGATTCTCTGAGTTTGCCTATCACTCTTCAAGCCTTTCTCGGCATCTGCGCTGGTCTGCTCCTTCCAGAGCTTCTCCAAGAGGGTCACCCGAAGCCGATGCACGAGACCCAAATCCCCGTCATGCTCAGCAGTGTTCCGAATGCCACAGAGGCTCCGATAGCCCGAACAAAAGCCACAAAACCACCGCAAAAAGATTCTTCGAATGCGCCGAAACTGCCAGATGTCCGTGCCGCTCAAGTTCCGGGCGGCCTTCAGGGAAGATGCGGCCAGAACCCCAGAGTCGTCTAGCCCTTGGGTTTAGAAGGTTTCAGGCACGGAAACTTTCTTCATCCTAAGCCAAAACAGCCCAAACTCAAAGCCGTAATGCATCATCACTTACTATTGGTAGTAGCATGATCACTATATTACAATAGTTATATGTCTTTATTCCTCCTCTTTGAGCGCTCTTGCCCCGCTGTCTCCCCTTGTATGTACCGAGTCCGACTCCATCGATTAGAAATTGTTTGAAGACTCAAAAGTATTTCAGGTTAAAGCTTCTTACATGACGGAGTATGATTGTATGACGCAATGTTAGCTGTTAGAGCATCTTGTCAAGAATCTGCTCCCTTTGCGGTTCTGGTCGTCCTTGCTCTCACTGTTACTGACCCTTCCCGTTCTCTTGTGCATGCGGGTGAACATCGAGAATGGGGGTGGGATTTGTTCAGGGTCCAGGGTTTCGGGAGTAGGTAGACCTGGAGAGTCTGATTTGAACCAGTTGAGTCGCTTGTCATGCTTACATATCCAGGTATGTCTAGAACAGCTACGAACAGCTTCCACTCTCGAATAGTCGTCCTCATCCTGAAGCAGACCGCTTGACCGCCCGATTGGATGTCAAAGCCTTGTACCGACAGCTTATGACAGCCTTTGTCACGGCCAAGCTCAAAATCCAAAGAGGACCCTATGCAATCATTGAGGCTTTCCCAGAGCAACAGTCACAATACACGCACCCAGACAGCGTCGCGAGCTTTGGTCGAGCCCAATGAAAGCCATGACGCGTTCAGCAGCCCTGGCAGCTGTTTGCTTCGTCCTCGCAGATGCGAAGACACTGGGTCACGGTTGGAGGTTTCTTGAAATTCAGGCTACCTGCATGCGGGTCGTCATCATAACGATCCTGCTTTGTTCTTAGGTTTGGGGCTTTTCGTTCAGATTATGCCTATGTAATGATTTTAATCCTCTTACATGTTTCCCTATTATTACTAATAGTCAATAGTCTTATTGTTATATTGTACGTTCAAAGTATTACCAGGCTTTAAAAACTGCCATGACTAATGATTTAATCATAGAAATATATGTTTGTGAATTATCCACGCGCTGATCACGCAAGGTTAAGGGTTTCGGATTACTACTAATGTTATTATGATTATAATTACTGCAACTGTTATTACTAGTTGTATTTCTACAATTATTGGTATTATTTGATGATCATAATTATTGTTGTAGTTGTGTTATTATTATGATAGATTATTGTTGTTGTTATTATTATTATTATGAAAGCTTAGGGCCGTCCCCCCCTACCCCCCCCCNCCCCCCCACTTCTCCCTCGCACTCCGTTTAGGGTTGCAGGCTTTTGGGTTCAGGGTTTAGGGTTTAGGCTTTCAGGCTTTTGTGTTAAGGGGCATCTTCCGCTCCTCTGGCCTTTGGAGCCGAAGCTGCCTTCCCCCCCGGTCCGGGGCGCCAGAGAAGAGTAGGAGCTCTCTTTGCGTATCTTTGTGTGAAGACCAGGGGTTGGCCGAGCATAAACCCTAAACCGATATGGGAGTTTCCGAAAATTAGGGGTGGCGTATTTTGGGGGGGTCCTTATAATAAGCATCCTACTATTTAGGGTACGATATTAGGGTCCCCTATTTTCAGAAACTCCCCATATACCCTCCGTAGTGAATCCTCAAAAGATGCAAGGAGTCCCAACTCCTTGGTCTCCGTGCAGCTCTTCGGGGAGTCCGGCTGCCCAGCCACCACGGCCTTCATTGCCGGGCCGCTTGCGGATGCCGAGAAGGTCGGGACCCCAGGGCAGCTGAAAAGATCAGTTCTGCGTGCATGTTACGTGCACAAAGTGCATGCAACCTGACGATGTCAGCATCCATCCGTCCGTCTTCTCAGACCATTCAGATTTGTTCAGATGTCTTGTTTTGGACATTTGTCCCCCTGACGCTCGTACAGCCGCACAACTCATAGTTCGGGCTCGAGGTCTTGTTCAACATGGATTCGGTGAGACAGCAAGAGTCACAGAGGTGCAGCTTCGAGCTTCTAGCTGTGTCACTAGACGTGCACTGCTAGGCTCCTGGCGTCGCAGACATCATGCGCAACATGACTGCAAGACGATATGTGCCAGGTTCTCGGTGTTACTGTGTACATGATTTTCCGTCCTGATCCGTTCAATTAGGGTTTTATAGCACATATTCGTCTCCCTTATCCTTGGAAGACCGAAATGTGTGCTGACAAAGGGGGTTCAGAGCGCTGCCGAACAGTTTCACAGTCTTCTCCGGGGATCACTGCGAGTCGCTGCCCTAAACCGTAAACCCTAAAGCCTTAACATCAAGGGTTAAGGGTGATACTGGGTTATAGGGTGTTTCCTTGGGGCTTGTCCTTGGTGGCCTTTCGTTGTGCTGAAGACTGAACTCAGTGATGCGGCTGTAATCGATGTTTCGGTCGTTAGACAGCCTCAGTCGTTAAACTGGCTCCACCGGTGTGGTACTCCGACTCGGAGGAAAAGAGCCCTGAACAAAAAATGTCATCGTGGACCCTAAACCAACCCAATCAGATCGCTGAAGGATTGGATTGGACACCCTTCGGCAACGCCTACTTTCTCACGACCGAATGCGGAGGAGTGCCGGCACCGGCAGGACCGCCGGCATTTTTGGTTTGGACATTTTGCGGAGCTTGGGCTGAAATTCGGGTGCAGCGTGACGAGATTGCGGCTGAAGTCGGTGAGACTGTAATGGCATGTATGGCTAGCTGTCGATCAGATTGTAGTGGCATCTAATGGCTAGCTGCTACGACCTTCGGGCACAAGCAGCAACAAACGACATGGAGGTGGTGAGTGACAGAATATATTCTTATTACTATTATATTAATATTACATTACTAATTCAGAAAAATAGTAATAATAGCTTTAAGGTAAATATTGACGGGGAGCCGGAGGAGAGGAGGGGATCAAATCACACAGCAGCACAAGCAAGCAGCGGAAGCCCCGAGTTCACCAGGAAGCCTTTTGCCATCATCGAGCCCTGTTTACCTAGGCCGATCGACATGATATACGGACCTTCATAATCAGAACAGGTCTGGGGGTATGCTATACTATAATTATAATAAGGAACCCCCCAAAACCCTATTCTAATTATTAAGGCCCCTACATTGTCGTCCCAACGCGCCGGTCCAACACTTAAAAGCCATTCAGCTTATGCTCCCTCAGCCTTGCGTGGTGAGGATGTGGCAGCTCTACTTCTTGCTTGTATAATGCCACGGTCAGGGAGTGCTTCCTGGCCCATTGCGGTCTCGGAGGTGCTTTGGCTCTTGTACTCGCATTGCTACTGTGGTATTTCCGAGTTGCTGCCGGTGCCGCTGCTGCTACGACGACTGCGGCTGCTGATAGCATGTCTTCTTTGACTGCCCCGAACAAAAAAACGGCGCAGGGCAGCCCTTTGCGGACTGCTACTCACCGGGTCATGTGCGTTGTCAGCACGGCAGCGTCGAGTGCGTGGCCAACCAGCTGGAGGCTTTACAGGGCTTGTGATGACGGGTACATAAGTGCGTTCGGGAGTCAATGCGGTGTTGTTGTGCTTTAGTGTTTGGAGTTTTAGATTCGAGCCGAGAGAGCCAAGATGAACGTTGCAGGTGGCCTTGAAGCTATCTTGAAGGTAGGCCTCATGAGTTTGATGCTCAAAGGTATGTTTCCAGTAGACTGTTTTAGCATCAGAAGCATTTGCATTCTGGTTTGTCAGCTGCAGCGACAAGAGTGATATCGTCGGGCCGTGACCCGAACCAGGGAAGACTCCTTCAACTAAAGTGCCAATGCCGAAGCCCAAGAAAGACTGGACCAGAGTCACAAGGTGTTCTATGAAACCTAAGTTCTTATGCTGCAATATACCTATGCCACATGTAATGCCCTATTCTAGTTGTTGCGGCCCGTATCTTATTGAGTAGCTTTCATTCCCAGCTGCAAGAGGCCTGTGCCAAGATGAAGGATGTGGAAAGCTCCCTGGCAGAAGCCCTGTTAAGCCCGAGCTGCTGAAACCCTAAACCCTAAACTGATTCCTGGGGCATTCGGGAGGAAGTAAGCCCGAAGAGCAGAGGCCCTAGAGTCTTGCTTCTTCAGATTATGTAAGTTTGGGCAGAATGCATGTTGCATATGCTGCATAGGCCTCTGGTCCAGGACTCTCCTCAGATGGAGATTTTCGCAAGATGCTCGGGCTCAAAACTGCCTCTGTATGAACCGTTTCGTCAGTAGGTGGGATGAGTCTGAAGAGTCTGTGAGATTGCCAGAGATTGCGAACATGCCGAACGGCCTTCGCACAAGCAGATATGTCCTGGCGGTATGCAGCGCTTAAGCAGAGCTCTTTGCTCTTGGCGGCACGATGCCGCCGTAACTGTAACTCGGAGCTGTTGCCTCGAAATGGGCAATTGGGCATAAACTGCGATGAAATTGATTTGCATGGCAAGACGTCTCTGCTCTGGGCTGAAGTTCGCGGTGATGTTGTGTGATCGTGAATTGATGTCCTTGTGAATCTGGGCTTCAAGGTGAATTGCAGAGAAACGCGGTCAAATGGACGTGGTCGATTGTCTGATTGAACGTGCAACATCGATGAACGTGCGGTCAGGTAGGCTGACAGCATAGTCCATGTTTAAATCCCTGAATCACCCAACTGGAAGAAGACGGAAGTTTGCTCCACCAACCCCGAAGTTCGTATGTCCTGCCGGCACAACACGGAGCCGCTTCGCCAAATGATCGCAGCTGCCACCGTCATAAAACCAAGTGGTTGAACGTGACCGGAACAAAGGGCAGGGTAGTCCTGTGGCCGGGGGGTTTCGGTAAGGGGCAACGGTGGCAAGCAGTGCTCATACCAGCAACACGAACGGCAGCAAGAATGACCCATGCAGTTTTCAAGTGTAGTAACAACCACGGTTCGGTTATGATTGAGGTTCATGCCTTAACTGTCGCTGATCCCAGGTTACTGGCCCATCTCAAGGTGCATAGAGACTGCCTTCTTCACTGGAAAGCTGCGCACGGGCACCTCCAGCCCTCAAGAGGTCCATGATGTGCCTCGGTTTGAAGGTGCAGGGCTTGGGTTTGTCTGGGGTGAATTAGATTTCTGTTCAGGGTTGTGGGTTCGGTGTAAGCTTTGAACTTGGGGTTCAGAGTTTTTGAGAGGGTTGTGCATTCCAACTAGATAGTTCCTTCAGCCCAGTTGTTGCAAACGGCAGCAGGCAGAATACAAGGAACATTATGATGCATACGACGATGGTGCTGATGATGACAAAGATGATTTTGATGATGATGATGATGATGATGGTGATGATGATTGTTTGGCTGGTGAGGTATTGATGCTGACGATGTCCGACGACAATCATCACGCTGATGTTGATGGAGATGACAATGACGACGAGGATCAACTGATCATACTGACCGGTGCCATCAATATGATCGCCGTGTACCTCTCATTACTTGTTGGCATGGCCGCCATCTTTGTTGGCTTCCTCTGAACCATGAGCATTGCCTGATTAGGGTCGTGGTCCTCACTATCACTACCATGGCCTTCGCCAATTCGAGCGCCAAAACGTTATTCTGTGAGTCATCACTAAACGGGCCCTAAACCCTAAAACCTAAACCCTTCAGCCCTTAAACCCAAGACTTTCCTTGAGGTCGCTGCGAGCTGCGGCCTAGCGGCTGAGACCTTCGACTTCTGTGCCTCGCAGGGCCACGAGGCCGTCGTTGCCATGGCAAAGTCCACGCCTCCTCATCCAGGCCGGGTGAGCTGGTATCTTAGGGCCCTCATCATCAGGAATCTATATAAGGGTTCTACAAGGAATCTATATAGGGCCTTAATAATTAGAGTAGGGTTTTGGGGTGATAGGATAACTATAGCACGGAACCTCAAAACAGCAATCGGTCATTAATTAGGCCCCTACATTACAGTACGTTAAGTAGCTCCAGCGTGCTTTATGTCCTTTAAGTTTATACTGACAGTGTTTTTTTTTTGTGTGTGTGTGTGTGGATGTGTGTCTGCGCGTGCGCGCTCGTGTGTGTGTGTGTGTGTTTGTGTGGGGGTGGTACATAATATGGTGTTTGTTACAGGTCGTTATGCGTTGTTTCTGCTGGTGTTGCCGTTGCTAGTGCTGCGGCCATCACTGTTATTCATACGTTTGTGATTCGTAGCTCGGTTGTTTGCACCGTGCTAATATTGCAGCCGCTTGTTCTAGTTATGAAAACTATCAGTCATACTGTCTCTTGGGTTGGGGCTCCCTATTGTTATTCAATCTGTTAAGCCCCGCGCAGTAGCAGTATCTTTGCATGGATACCATGTGGTTCTGTGTCTGTTGCATCTCACAGTTTGCCTTTCGTTCCGTCTCTACTTGTTCCTCCGTTCGTATGTCTGGTCTGTGCCTCTGTCTTTCTCCTGTCGTTTTGTTCCGCTCTCTCGCTCTCTCTTTATTTATGTGTTTTTCTTTATTTCTTTCTTTCTTTCGTTCTTTCTTTCTTTCTTTCTTTCTCTCTCTCTCTCTCTCTGTCCCTCTCTCCTCTTTCTGTCTCTGCCTGTTCTCTTGCTCTTCTCCCGCTCTGTTTCGCCATCCTCTTTATGCAGCACCTCTTCCATGGTCAATGCCTCCATGCCGACATTTATATACATAAAGAGCACAATGAGATAGCAAAAACAGTTATGACGTCCGAAATCAGGCCTTTTGCTGACAATCGTTGGCTTCGGTAGATTTTGATGGCATACTGCCCCATCACCCGCGCAGCCGCATCATGATCTTAAAGCAGGTGTTCCGTACGTGTTGGTGAACGGCGTGGTTCTGTCTGAGACGAAAGACTTGCTGAAGACAATCTGCGAGGCTTATGAAGGAGGCGGCTGTGCGATGTGTGGTGCTTTGTGCTCTCTTCTTGCACTGTCAACCATGTCAACCACAGGCTACGGCAGAAGTAACAGCGAAGCGAGAGTTATTAAAGCTAGCTGATGTCCCACACATAAACTCCGGACCTGAAACTGACCAGGAGAGAAGCCCGCTGGCTGTCTGAGCACAGCGTAGAAGACTCTGGCCGCTGTGTGTGGGATTACACCGCAAAGGTGATCACAATGGCGCCACGGAATTCGATCTATCTTCATGTTGGCCCCTGATTAGTCATAGAACAATGAGGTGATGCCAGTTTGCTGCATCCCAGCCTCGTCGGCTCATGAATTCGCAGTTGGTGCGCATCTGCAGTCAGGGCGTCTTTTGCTGCCAATTCCGGAGCTCTACGACTGTGGCCGCTAGGTCAACGAGTCTTGATCTTTTGCGCGGCACCAGATGTGATGATGTTCCTAATGGTAGTCATGCGAGTACTAATAAGAGCAACAGCAATACCAATCATTAGATACCGCGTCTCATATTAACATTGTGTGATCACTAGGTTGAGACTGACAGTAGTAATAATACCGATTACAGTTTCCATACCTACTGTAACTGTAACGTCAGACCCGATTCAATCTTAGCAAGCAGACTATGACCCCAAATCCCAAGCCCGGACGCAGAGAGCACTGCACGGTTGCAAAGCATCTCCGAAACCCGGTTTCAGAGCTGAGTGCGTTGCGCAAATGGCTTCTTACAGGGGCTTTTACAAAGGGTACTGTAAGGGTTACTATGATGCCGCGGCTTTGTGCTGTCGCGTCCTGCGGCTCGGGGCGGGCAGCTATAGGGTGCACGGATTTAGCATGAGATTCCTATTTGGGGGCGGCTTTGAAAATTTATGCAACACGGCCGATGCCATGCCCCGGCACTTCGACACCTCTGCCTTGAACCCGCAACCTCAAATTTTGACGATTCTTGAGGAATTTGACCAGGTAGCTTGGCGTGGTTGCAATTCGTATAGAACTTGACGCAAACGTAGCCAACTAAGTGCTCAGGCCGCTGTAACTCAGTAGCCGGTGGATTACGCCGTGGAGTCTTAGAGACTTCGACATGATGCTTTCGGCTTCAGTGTTTGGCAGATGGCTCAAGGATTTGAGTTGAAGGTTTGAGGTAAGTTCAATTCCGAATGTCAACATCTATGAGCAATCGAGATGCAGCACCCACAGTCCAAGCTAATTCCGGATCTTGCTCAGCTCAAGGTTAGAAGCCTTCATTGAGCCATGTGCACTAAGCTACTTCGACTTCCCAAATCGTTGAGATGTGTGACCTGTGTGCCATGGCAGATTTCACAACTTGACACCCTTGGAACGATATGCAGCATCCTGAGTTGCAGCCAGATGCCCCCATGAATTACCCGATGTTCACAGTGCCTATGGAAGATGCCCGGGGTATGACTTCTGTTGAGCCACATGAGATGCTAAGAGAACAAGGTGAGTGAAATCCAGAAGAGCTCGGGGAAGACAGTTTTCGACTAACACCGGTGGTGTGGGCGAGGCCATGCAGATTTGCCTCTTGAGCAATTCAGCTCGTTCCAAAATGCCATGGCGAAGATTCCGATGGGTCGTCCTTCGATTGTATCACCAGATGACTCCTGAATCAAGCGAAGCCCTTCTTCACGAACTTCGATCGTGTTTGGGTGTGCTTTTTTTTCGGCCACCCTGAGGCACATAGGGGAAGCATCGGGCCGAGCCTCCGGAAACGCAGAGCTGTACATCTGTTTCAGTGGGCTTCAAGCTCACGTGAAATTCATGTCCCGCCAGGAACTGTAACTGCTTCAGACCGTTTCGGAGCGACCTTTGCGCCCTCGCGCTCCTGGAGCTCTTTCTATACCAATATGGACTCAGGAAGCTCTTCATGGCGTAGACAGGGCTGGCTTCTTGCCTAACCGCAGCTGATAGCCCTGCTCGCACAGCATGCAGACTTGACAAGAACAGCACGGGCATCAAGTGCTGAGATCTGCGCCACATGTGTCGGCACTTGGGCTAGCACTGCAATGCAGGCACGATGATGCTGCTCGGATACCCATAGGCCAACGCCATGGCTCCGTGCGGATCTGGAAACGGCAGATTGCATCTTGCATATTCTTCTGGCCTTTTCTGGCCCATTGCTCTCCTCAACTGTTCTTCTTCGCAAGATGCTCGGGCTCAAAATTGGCCCGGTGTGAACGAGGGGTGCGTTCGCCACCACGGCGGATGAACCGGAAGATTCCCATGTGAGCCGAGATGAGCTGTTCCACATTGTCAGAGACGGCGAGTATGTTGATGCCAAGAAGGCCCAAGCAACAGCAGATACGGCTTGGCGGCATACAGCTCTGCAACAGAATTCTTGCTCTTGATTGCAGCACGGCGCCGCCGGGGATCCGAATTATTAGCCAGACAGTACATCGAATTTAGGTGGGAGTCAATCTTGAGGAAGTTGATCTGCATTAGCAGGCGCCTCTGCTTTGAGCTACAGCGCGGCAATATGGTCATCGTGAAATTCTGCTGAATCTGCGCTTTGAGGTGAGCTTCGCCATAATTCGATAATGGTCACCTGGATGTGGTCGACTACCTTACAGAGCGTGCTGCATCATTGATGCGGCACGCTCGATAAGGTAGTCGGCCACGTCCAGGAGTTTTTTCTGGCGCAATCTCGAAAGTTGACTTCGAAGCCACGTGGACGTGGCCGACTACCAAATCGAACATTCAGCCTCCATATGCATTCGGTCCTCCGACAACAAGACGCCACAGTCGATGCTAAAGGCATTGAATCGCAAGCCCCCCACAGCTTTGGAAGAGTTACTGACCCGAGGTTTTTCTGCTGCGTCCAGTCGCCTTCTCAATCCAAGCACTCGCAGGCTCATTGGGCAGGCATCGACGAGCTTTTTTTGCAAGGCATTCACTGTTCAGAATCATGTTCAATCTTGGGGACTGTTCGCCATCGACTTGGACAAACACTGATTGCCGCGCCTATGCTGTGATGGCTATCGCTCAAGTCGTCCATGCAGGCGCTTGCATAGACCCCCGCAGATCGCCGCGTTGCGCTATCTTGACTACACTGCAAGCTTGAAAACTAGCCCGGTCGTGTCATCAACATGGTCAGTTATTAAGCAATGGGTGAGTCCGTGGTTTTGAATGATATGCAAGTGGCATTAGCGCAAAACTCATCAACACTTGCCACAGTTCATTACCCCAACACATATCTCTCACTGTCTGCCAGCAATTGAGGCACGGTTTAGGGTTTAGGGTTTAAACCCTAAACCCTAGTTGCCTTCGCTTGGGTTTTCCGGGGGCGGAACTTGCGACTTTAAGGTTGCAGGAGGGCCGGGAGGGTTCGTGGGGAGGCGTAGGGCTCGGGTCTTAATGTAATATAGGGGCCTTAATAATTACCAATAAAATTACCAATACTATTTTGGGGGTTATTATGATTATTGTAGTATAATATGCCCCCAAAGCCCTCTTCTTTTTGTTTCGGCCCCTAGATGAAAAAGGGTCGAGCTGCCTTTTGGCTCCCAAGGATCCGTACCACCCAACCGGCGAAGCGGCCTGGAACAAAGAGCTTGAAAGGCCTCGGTTTAGGGTTTAGGGTGTAGGGTTTAGGGGTTTGGGCGGTCTTCGGATGCCTTCCGATTCGGTACCCACAGCAAAATATCGTAGCTTCTCCTATGATCTATCAGCAAGACGAGCGTAGGCCATCATCTGCTATCGGCTGCCAGGGTCGGGGATCAGGGGCTTCACCCGGTACTGACACTGCCAGGAGGGGCCTCAAATCGGAGATTCGTGAAGGCAAAGTCTTCGAGGAGTTGTTGAGGAGCGCATGGCATGATGTCACGTTATGCTTCACGTTGCGAACAGCACCGCGGTGGAGTGTAATATAGGGGCCTTAATAATTAGAATGGCCATATACTATAGTAATTATAATAAGGAACCCCAAAATAGTATAGGTATTTATTTCGGCCCCTACAGTAATTAGTGTCTTGCGCAGCTTCATGTCAAGTCGAAGTCTCGAAAGAACCCTGAATCCCAAACTCGAAGCCATGGAGGCTGTCAAAACCATCTGCTCACATCTGCAGGAGCCAAGGCGATGCCAAGATGGATGCCCCGAGCTCGGGATTGGGTCGTCCGAACAAAATAACGAAGAAGCCTGAGTGGTTACTAATGTTATTCCTTTCTATATGTTTCATGAGTCCTGACTGATTTTTTTGACTCCTTGCTAGTATTATTTCTTGGGGCTCGTCATTACGATGTGCACATTTACCTGTTGAGCGTTGGTTGTTGATAAGTTGCGTTCCTTGGTCGTGTGTTTCTCTATTCACTCGTTCGTGTCTGCACGCACAACACACACACACACACAAACATGCACGCACGTACACACCCAGAGTCAGAGGTTGCTTGGTCAACTAGAGAGATGTAAGACTAAAGCTGGCATTGGCTACACGCGGGCTCGATTAGGAACCTCCGGAGCAGAGTCGGACCGCACCAAAACACTCCTACATGTAGTTGCGGGCTGCAGCACTGTCGTGACATGTCGTTTGTAAGGCAGCACGCTTGTTTAATCTGGCACCTGAATATATATATATATATATATATATACATACTTTGTTGTCTCAGCTTGAATTCACCCCTCGGCGATTTGGACATGCGTGTTGATAGTTCGTAGTTGCTCTGGCTTCGCTAAGGTGGCTGAGAACATGTTCACGGAGGCTGGGGCAGCTCTGTGTGATTCGGAAGCATACGGGTGCACGTTCCTATCATTCGGGCCGAATCAGATAGCCAACATCGCAGAGTCTTTCGCCACAGAGGCGATCCTGGACAACGTCGTGGATTTGGGTGAGCTAGTGCTGCAGTTCTACGCCCTTTATGTTGACAGGCGCTTCGTTCGCTTTGTGCATACTTGCATGCATGGGGCGTTCCCAGGTATTGCGGCTGTGTAATACAAGATGCAGGTTTTGCGGCATGACCAATCCTTGTGATCACTCAGCTGTCCATGGCAGCGTCTGGAGGCAGCCGGTCAATGCTGACACTGACAACTCCAAGGTACCGAGGCAGGATGTGGGCAACTTTGAGACTCGGTAGGATAAGACTCAGAGCCTCCAAAAGCACAACCCTGCCCGTGCTGCCTTGCAGAATTGCATTTTAAATACATATTCGGGTACCTGTTTTAATACAACTCATACGACGGACTCTGAGAGGGATGATTGTTCGGGACAGTGCCGAGACCCAAATCCGGACAAACCCTGAACCAACAATCCCGAGCCCTGTGATGCCCCGGTTGGCCCTCTTTGCAGGAGACTGAGGAAGCGCATGAAGAAGGAGAATTGGCAGCTCAGTGCTTGCTGCTAATGTAGGCGACTAAATAAATAGCAATACTATTCCGAATCTCTGAAAGCGCTGTATAGTTCTATACCCTGCATACCATTAGTGTTTTCCATACTCCGGATTGCTGACGGTTGGTTCGTGTTGTTGCCCTGGCTACGATTGTCAGTGATCGTGACTGGCATTGTGGCTATTGCCTTTTCCATGAATATATTAAAATATTGCAGCTATATTGCAGGAATTGCTGCAGCTGTTGCCGCTGCTACTTATTTTCAATCAGCATTGCCATTATGGTGCACGGATAGTCCGTGAGCAGACTCTTGGTCCGAGGTTATACCAGATGCTACGAGCAGGAACCAAGTGACTGTCCTGTGGGTTTTTTAAGGTTATCGTGTAAGCCTGAAGAATTACCAACATTATTGTTTAGGGTGCCTTATAATATACACCAACGTTAAACCGTCAAACCTACTCTAATCATTAAGGCCCCTAGATTGACTGACTCGCAAGCAGCCAGGCTGGTCATCTCGTTTTTTTTCCCAGTCCCAGGCCCCAAGACTTGAAACTGCCAGACCTTCAGTACACCATGCGCTTGTCTCGTGAGGACTACGGCTTGGATGCCTCCTTCGACATGAAGGACTGGCGGTTTAGGGTTTAGGGTTTTCAGGTGGTGTCAGCAAGAGTCACATGTTGCAAGTTGGAATATGGAGACCTCATGATCAAGATCCCGCCGAAACTTTTGTTCCTAAGTCTCACACGCTTATCTGAAACCCCAAATCCTCAGTTTCCCAGACCCCTGAAGCCTCAACCCTAAACCTCCTATTCTCTCCCACGTGAGGATGAGCTCATTGCCTCGAAGGACAAACCCAGTGCGCAGGCCCCTGGNGAAACCCCAAATCCTCAGTTTCCCAGACCCCTGAAGCCTCAACCCTAAACCTCCTATTCTCTCCCACGTGAGGATGAGCTCATTGCCTCGAAGGACAAACCCAGTGCGCAGGCCCCTGGTCAAGTTTTCGGAGGTTCAGGGTTTGGTTTCTCGTTAGGGCTTATTATTTTTATTGCATGGGGTTTACTATATAGGGTTTAGGGCTTAGGGTTTTCTATCGGGTTTAGGGTTTGGATGGGGGTCGGAATAATCACTGTTACGATTCCTTAGGGTTTCTCATAACTGTCCCTAGACTGTAGTGCCTGCTTTAGGGAATGCGCGATTTTACGGTGATAGTTCGGATCCATATAGATAACAAGAAACTAAGCAAACAAAACAAGGTACTACAGTGTCGGTTCATGGGATTTTGGTTCATGCTTGAGATTGGGGTCTAGGGCCTGGGTTCCGAGGTTTCGGCCTCATGTAGACGTTCTTGGACTCTTCCGCTCCAAGCTGACATTGGGGCTTGGAGCTTGAGGCTGAGGACTCTCTAGGAAACCCCTTGAAGCCCTTTCGGACTCCTGTATCAATGTGCGAACCCAACACAGACCCCGCTGTAGCCGGGCAGGCCGTCCAGGACTTTGCCGGCAGCCTGAGCGCGATGCAAACGCATCGCCCTCGGCTTGAAGCCCTGTGGCATACAACGACAGGCTCTGCTTGTGCGACATGGCCCCACCCCCATGAGAAGGACTTGTAAGAAAGGAANGGCAGCCTGAGCGCGATGCAAACGCATCGCCCTCGGCTTGAAGCCCTGTGGCATACAACGACAGGCTCTGCTTGTGCGACATGGCCCCACCCCCATGAGAAGGACTTGTAAGAAAGGAACTGGGCTTGGGGTTGCCTTAGTTTGGCAATCTGTCGCATAAATTCCACTGCTACTCCATGTATTAAACTCAGTTATGTTGGGGGCCTTGAGCAAGCCTGGGAATTGTAAGGATGCGAGCGGCATGGGTAGAAGAGGGAGAGTGATGCCGAAAGTCATCCAGCGGGACCCTCATGATATGCATTTAGGGTTAAGGTCCAGCTTGGACTCATGACAGCTTGATCAAGAGCCAAAAGACTTTGGAGGGTAGAACCCTAATCTGGAATCTGGGAGGATAATGATGACGATACTGGCAAAGTGAGGCTGCTGGACTTGGCAATAGATTTAAGCAACCTGTAACAAGTTCGGCTTTTTCAGCGTGTGCGCATCATGACTCTCCTCAAAGGGTCTTCTTCGCAAGATGCTCGGCTCAAAATTGGCCCGGCATTAACCAAGAGGTGCGTTTCGCCACCATGTCGGATGAAGCTGAAGTCTGGTATGCTGACCGGAACCGACTGTTCGAGGTTGTCCGGGACGGAGGCTATGCGGAAGCCAAGAAGGTTTTATCAGAAGCCAACCCGTTGTGGCGACATGCGGCTTTACAGCAAAACTTTTATCTCATCGCAGCGCGACGCCGCCGAGGCTCCGAACTGCTAGCGAAGCAATGCATCGCAATGCGAGTTAACCTGGAGCTCTAGGTTAACTCCCATTCCGAAGCATTGTTTCGCCAGTACGGAGCCTTCAGTCTCGCAGCAGACTCGCACACTGGCCGGATACGTGGACGTGGACGTATCCCGCCAGTGTGCGTGTCTGCTGCGAGACTGAAGGCTCCAAAACGCTGACGATTACCCACCTTGCATGGGAGCAGCCATTTCGAAAGTCAAGCTGACAGTCTTGGAGACCAACGAACCGGGCAGAACGTGCTTGCCAAGTCGAGTTTCCAGGTTTACGGCGAATTCCGCCGTGCAAGTGTCCTGAGGGCAGCTGCACGTGTGACAATAAGATCAAGTGGCTGAGCATGGAGAAGCGCGTCGCCTGAAAGCGCGCACTGCAAAACATGCTGTTTATTTCTGTGGCCCAGGGCGGTCCNGCACGTGTGACAATAAGATCAAGTGGCTGAGCATGGAGAAGCGCGTCGCCTGAAAGCGCGCACTGCAAAACATGCTGTTTATTTCTGTGGCCCAGGGCGGTCCCAGGTGAGGGTTGGGTGAGGGCTTAGGCGCTATGGAGTTCAAGTGTGAGGTCTCAGGGTTCGGGCTTCCGGGTTCCATAATTACAAATTACAACTTTTCCGGGCTTCGAGAGGCCTGACGCTTATAAGCCTTGGGGAACAGGTACGGCGGCCGAGAGGCCCGCCTGGGCCCAGAAAATCGAGATGTAATCCGTGAGAGCTTGTCATCAGGTTTCCGATATATTTGTCACCCAAACTCGAACCCAAGTTTCGTAGGGAGTCGCATTTTTAAGGCCCCGTGCCGAGAGCGAGTCTTGCATCGTTCGGANGCCATCTAAACACCAGGCTTCAGTAGAGTTTCATGCTCGGGGATCAACACATGCCCACGAAGCTTGCATACGCACGCTAATACTTACATGCATTGCATCCAACCCAACTTGGGCCGCATAGATCCTAAACCTGGCCCAAGCCACCCATCCGATCCGATCCCCTCGCCCCCCGTACATTGGTAACGCTGGCTTTCATCGCACGCCAAGCCTCACCCGCCGGCTACATTCCGCCCGAGGCTGAGCCCCCGCTTCAAGTTCAAGCGTGGATGATCAGCAGCTCAACAAAAGAGCCGGCCTACTGCGTCCTACTGGCACCATGGGGGGATCCCACTGCGAGGACGAGTCTGATGTGTGGAGTTTTGAAGCTGTATAGAAATATGTCACAGCCCCTGGCAAGGGTAGTGTCACATGGGAATGCTGTCAACACTTGCTGNGTCTGATGTGTGGAGTTTTGAAGCTGTATAGAAATATGTCACAGCCCCTGGCAAGGGTAGTGTCACATGGGAATGCTGTCAACACTTGCTGCCGCTCCGCATGGCTCTGAGACATTTTTGGTCGGGGACGTAGTGTGCGGGTGCCACGGTCGGCGTTTGTAATCACGCCCGCTCCCCAAGCCTGCTTTGGCTATAGTCTGTTAATGGTGACGATGAGGACAATAAAGATGATTGCGACTNGTCGGGGACGTAGTGTGCGGGTGCCACGGTCGGCGTTTGTAATCACGCCCGCTCCCCAAGCCTGCTTTGGCTATAGTCTGTTAATGGTGACGATGAGGACAATAAAGATGATTGCGACTTTGACGGTGTAGCTGAACGGACATGGTCGCGATCATGCTGAGGATGATGATGATGATGATGATTACGGCTGTCACCTTGACGACGATGGTGATGTCGATGCCAATACCGAGGATGGTGGTTTTACAGTGTCTCCTGTTCACCCCGGCGCTCTTCATCATTTGCGGCCTTCTGCCAGGAAGTATGGGTGACAGCCCAGACCTCGGTGTTGTCGGCTTGGGGTGACAATGACCGCGAGCTTGTCCCAAACAACCTTAGCTCGACATGGATTCCTAGAGTTCAGTAGCTAGGCCCACATCCTGTCAAGTTTTTCCTCAGCATGCCCAGGTGAAATTCTGAGTCACGTGGGGTAAGCGGAACACCAAGAATGTGCTACATGAAGAGGGTGAGGTTCCGAGTACCTCCACAGCNGAAATTCTGAGTCACGTGGGGTAAGCGGAACACCAAGAATGTGCTACATGAAGAGGGTGAGGTTCCGAGTACCTCCACAGCATGGATTATTGGAATCGTAGTTTTCATAAATCCGCACGTAGTTGAGAAGCAAATCTTGTACCCGTTGATTATTGGTTGTTGATGCGTTCCGTTTCTTGGTCGTCTGTTTCTCTGTTCACTCGTTCGTGTCTGCACGCTGAAAACACACACAGACACACACACACACNAATCTTGTACCCGTTGATTATTGGTTGTTGATGCGTTCCGTTTCTTGGTCGTCTGTTTCTCTGTTCACTCGTTCGTGTCTGCACGCTGAAAACACACACAGACACACACACACACACACACGCACATTCGTACACACACCTGCAAGAGTCAGAGGCTGCTTGGTCAACTAGAGAGACGCAAGACCAAAGCAGGCATTGGCTACACGTGNAAACACACACAGACACACACACACACACACACGCACATTCGTACACACACCTGCAAGAGTCAGAGGCTGCTTGGTCAACTAGAGAGACGCAAGACCAAAGCAGGCATTGGCTACACGTGAGCTAAATTAGGAACCTCCGGAGCAGTGTCGGACCGCACACAAACACGCAGTTGTGAGCTGCAGCACAGTCCTGGCATGTCGTTGTAAGGCAGCACGCATGGTGTTTTCTGCCACCTGAATTAGTTTGTTGTCTCAGCTTGAAGAACCCCTCGGCGTTTTGGACATGACGTGTTGATAGTTCGTAGTTGCTCTGGCTTCGCTGAGGTGGCTGAAAACATGTTCACGGAGGCTGGCGCAGCTCTGTGTGATTCGGCACCACGCGGGTGCACTTTCCAATCATGCGAGCCGAATCATTTAGCCAAAATCGCAGAGTCATTCACCGCAGAAGCGATNTGGCGCAGCTCTGTGTGATTCGGCACCACGCGGGTGCACTTTCCAATCATGCGAGCCGAATCATTTAGCCAAAATCGCAGAGTCATTCACCGCAGAAGCGATCCTGGACAACGTCGTGGATTTGGGTGAGCTAGTGCTGCAGTTCTATGCCCTTTGTGTTGACAGGCGCTTCGTTCGCTTTGTGTTTACCATGGGGCGTTCCCAGGTATCGCGGCTGCGTTCTATTAGATGCAGGTTCTGCGGCATGACCGATCCTTGTGATGACTCAGCTGTCCATGGCAGTGTCTGGAGGCAGCCGGTCAATNCCTGCCCGTGCTGCCTTGCAGAATTGCATGTTAAATACACATGAAGGCGCCTGTTTCAATATAATACGACGGACTCTGAATTCCGCACAAACCCTGAACCAACAATCCCGAGTCCTGTGATGCCCCGGTTGGCCCGCTTTCTGACAGCAGGAGACTGAGGAACTTGCATAAAGAAGGAGAATTGGCAGCTCAGTGCATGCTGCTAATGTAAGCGAAGTGAACACTTTTGGGGCT
>BGNK01006043.1:3341-31440 GCA_003297005.1 Symbiodinium sp. clade A Y106
CCGCCCCTGTGGTTCCCTGTCTTGTGGTTCCATGTGCTCCCGCTAAACGAGAGGCGTGGCTTGGGGGAGGGGGGGGGGCATACCATGGGGGGGGGGCCTGCGACGCGGCGACGCGGCACCATGCATACAAACCCCACAGCTACCTGCATACAAACCCCACAGCTACCTAGGCTTGTAGTCTTTTCCTATACTAACCAAGCAGCCTCCCCAAAGGGAGGCTACTTGCACTGCCTGCGGTTGAGTCTGATGCATTGGTGCCGGCACGGCAACAACGTACCAACATCACATAAGGAGAAGAGCCTCAAACACGGCGCATCAGAGCCCTAAGCCGGGAGTGCACAAGTGCCAGAATCATCATCCAGTCTGGCTCCACCACTGTGCGGTTGGCCATCGCGTCTCCATAACTAAGTTTTCGGGCGCAGCCAACAGCGCACACCGGCCGGAAATTGGTAACTGGGCCACAACCCACAAGCCTAACCCTAAGGCAAATCGGGAGGGCTCTAAACCAGTTCATTTTGCAAACAAAACCTATTATGCCACCGGGGTGCAGCCAGCAGGGCGGACACCTGGCACATGGGTGCGTATCATGGCCTGGAGGCACAAGCAAAAGCAAAAGGTTGCAAAAAGAGCCTGGCGTATAGCACATGACGGATGCCAGAACCGTCTGCACTCCGAAAAGGAGACTGTCTCCACAGTACAGCTAGGCTGACTTGCTGTATCCAAGAGCCGCTCCAAGTGCTCATAACACTGAATCTGCAGCCATTGGCTATGATGCTGAGCAAAATCACATCGAGACAGCAAGGTCACTTCGGCGCGATGGCACACCGGAACACCATCGCACCTCTTAGAACGAATGACTGCCCATGAAAACCGATGCGGGAGCAGCGCAGCACATGTGCGGGCAGGGGGGAACCCACACCACAGGGAACCACAGGGGGGAGGGTGGATACCATGGGGTGGGGGGGGGAGGGGGGCCTGGCAGCGCTGCACCATGCATGCAGCACTATACTGCATTTTCAGAACAGATGCTTCCTGCCATGGTCGTTCCTTGCTCGCTTGGCCTTAACCAGATCATTGCCGCACTTCGCTTTTAAAGCCGCCGCCTTCTAGTGCTCGAACCTTTCTCACCCGCCGTGTGTGGCTTTCGCTGGGAAAAACGGTGGGCCCGAGCTTTGCTCCTGCATGCACCTCAGCACCGAAAACCGTCACAGATGCTGCTGGCGGCTGGGCTGGGGCCCCGTGTCGGCTTATCTTTAGCTTAAGACCTTAAGGCTTTATATGATATGTATCATACATTATAATATAGTATATACTACAACACAATTTATCAAAACATTCTTATATAATCTATTTATAATGCAATACAAGATAATATATCTATATATATATAATATTATATTGATGTTTTGTTTTGTGTTGTGATGTAATGTAAGGTTATATATAGTATAATATATTCGAGTTTGGGGTCTAAATTTAGACTCTGGTAAGTGCACGTTCACAGAACCAGCTAGCATCAGACCGAAGCCCCAAGCTCATAAACTCTGGTATGTGTTCACAGAACCAGCTAGCATCAGACCCAAGCCCTAAGCCCGAACCCGTTGATAACAAATATCGCCTAAACTCCTGCTAAAGGTGCTTGGTATTCCAGGTTCCAAGGTTGAAGTGGATTTACAATCAGCAAAAGCACAAGGCCTAAATCCTGGCCCTAACACCCGAACACCCCCATAGCAGCTCTGTGTCTGCTCTAAACAGTTGAGCCGTGACATGTTCCAGATTTGTGGGTGGACGTTTGCATCGGGTCTCTCGGGGATCAGGTCCTTTGCACTTGGTGTTGCCAGAGCACTTTTGTGCTTCATGATTGTCTGTTGCACTCTACATTCACCAAACCCACCACAGTCCAATCTCTCCTCTGAGGAGAGTCCTCTAATGCAAAGAGGAGCCTCCCTTGGGGAGGCTCCTAGGAACCCGAACAGCCCCAACAACAGACCGGCCAGCCNTTCACCAAACCCACCACAGTCCAATCTCTCCTCTGAGGAGAGTCCTCTAATGCAAAGAGGAGCCTCCCTTGGGGAGGCTCCTAGGAACCCGAACAGCCCCAACAACAGACCGGCCAGCCTAAGAAGCTGTTAAAGAAAACTTTTTTTCACAAATCTTTAACAGCTCTTCTACTCGAAGCTTTGCCACGTGCAGTGCCGGCTGCTGGCTCGGCAGCAGATGTCTGCCTTTGTGACATCCATGAAGTACAAGCTGACTGGCCAGAACAAGGAGCAAGCCAGCACAGCACAACAGTTGCTCCACAAGTACGCCGCAATGGACAATGATGGCAGAAGAACCATGGCGAAGACGTATGCCGAGCACGGGCCCAAAGATTTGAGCTGGGCTGCTCAGTATACTGAGACCAGCAACCACGACAACATCGAGAAGAGCAAGTCCAAAGGGTACATGACCAGGAAGCAAATCTTCGAGGCCGAGCGTATCGACACGGAGGGGATGAACGAAGCAACAAAGGAGACGTGCTTGCAGGAGCTACTCCAGGCTTTCTATGCACGGATTGGATCGGATCCATCCAAGGATCCGAGTCTGGTCAAGAAGCATGACAAGNCGGAGGGGATGAACGAAGCAACAAAGGAGACGTGCTTGCAGGAGCTACTCCAGGCTTTCTATGCACGGATTGGATCGGATCCATCCAAGGATCCGAGTCTGGTCAAGAAGCATGACAAGGTCGCGGCAATGTCCGGGTTCTATTATGAGTTTGAGCAGAATATCCTCGAGAAGGAAGTGGATAGCAAGAGCAGCTCACTCAGCATCAATGCTCAGGGCTTCAAAATGGACCAGGCCAACAAGATGCTCGCAGACGGCAAGGCCGGCCAAGTGAAGATCGAGAACCCATCGCACGTGGAGCTGCTAGCGAAAGTCAAAGCCGTATGGACAGCCAAGCAAAAGCTGGACAGGGAGGAGGCAGCTCTCAAGGACTGCCTAGCAGACTTGGAGCATGCTGCTGTGAACAAGAAATCCCTTAAAGACATCGTCTCAGATTTCANCGTATGGACAGCCAAGCAAAAGCTGGACAGGGAGGAGGCAGCTCTCAAGGACTGCCTAGCAGACTTGGAGCATGCTGCTGTGAACAAGAAATCCCTTAAAGACATCGTCTCAGATTTCACTAAGAAAATGCAGCTCTTGCACGACTTCCTGATCTCCATTAGAAAGGCCTATGCTAAGGTGACCAAGTTGGAGCCGTCCGACGAGTCTGGTTGCAAGAAGGCCTTGGATGAGTTCGTGGATTTCGGCAACTTGATGCTCGTCCATCAAGAAGGTGTTAAAACCATGAAGGCCTCAATGAAGGCCTTGACCTAGGTGCATGGATGGTGCCGATTGCTTGCAATGAGTTTTGGCAATGTTAATTTAACTAGAAAGCTCCTGCTGTCATTGCATGCATGCATGGATCCGATCGCCAATCCAGGGTTTTTGATGATCTTTTGCGAGGGCCAGATGCTACTAGTTTTTGGAAAGAGCGACATCCGTTGCACGATGCAAAATTGGTTGCACCATGGTCCCATGCTTTCCAAAAACCCTTATAAACCCCATTTAAAGTATATACTCCTATATCCCTAATATGGTATATTGCTTACTAAGGGATTTGGAAGGCCATTTTAGGGTTTAGGGTTTAGGGATTGGTATAGCTCGTTTGCATGCCAGGTACATTGCACGTCGACTCCCCAGCGGAGTACGTGAGAGCGGCTCCGTGCACTCGAAAATGCATCAACCCGAACCCCTGAACTCTAGCTTGCAAGTCCAAACCCACTACCCTAAACCCCAAAGGCCTCTAAGCCCGAAACCCAACATATCACCGAACCCTGAACCCTGTAGCTAAACCCATGCATCATGCATCCGAGCTTCAAGTGAAACACCGATCGCTAGCGCTAGGCAGCCTGCTGCTTATATCGATGCTTTAAATTTCTCGTGGATTATAACTTGATATGTTGTCCTGGCATATTAATGTATATACTACTGCTTCCAGTTGTGACCCCAGGAAGTTTAAAGCAGGCTGCTGTATACCTTGCATGATCAATTAGCTAGCCTCGGCCGAAGCTTTCTGTGCAGTGCAGCATGCTGCCATAAAACATCCACGAGTGCATGCTCCTCATGATCCGACGAGCATCGGGCTTGCTATAGTGCATCATGTGCCAGGCCCATGCATGGATCGAGTGCTCAGGTGCATGCTTGCAAGTCTTGTGCCACAAGCCTTTACACCCTAGGCCCTAGACCGGCCCTAGGTATATATAGATATGCATGGCTTCGAATTAGAACTTACCCGTTGAAGAGGTTGAACTTTAAATAACAGAAGCCTTAACCCTAAAGCCGCAACCCAAGTAGCTTAGAAAGCTGAGCCATTACATAGGATTTTAGCCCGATTAGTGTAAACCTCGGACCCTAGGGGACCTTTTCAACCCTATATATATATATATACTAACACTGGATCGAAAAAGCGCCCAGGGTCCGTGATCTGGCGAGCCGGGCATTGCTGCATTACAAGGTATGTATGATGACCTCAACACTAAAGTTAATCTTAAAACCCGCATATAGCTATCGGTTATTAGGGTTTAGGGTTTAAGGTTTAGGGTTATTTAGGGTTTAGGCTGATTATAATATTATCTTAATGGTCGTATGTTAGAGGCCTGGGCTGGACAAGTCTTCGAGTTTGACTCTGCATCATGTAAACATGTCTCTCAGTTTCACTTAGCATGCAGCATGGCAAAACGCCACCACAAGAAGTCCGCCTATCAGGCTACCCGTGACGAAATCGATCTTGAAGGTCCAGCATTCTGTCGTTCATTCACTGGGGCAGGCAAAATGCCCAGTGCTGCATCAATCTGCTGATTTCCTGCCAGTGGTGGATCAGTCGGAGAATCATCTCCAAACTCAACATCCACAGTCAAGACATTTGCACCAGGTGCGACAGTCACTCGATGAAAGGCAGTCGGGCGAACGAAGGATTCACCAGTCGCCAATCGGATCAAATCATGGCGATCTTCCGGAATCCCTTCAGTCAGATGCAGTGCTATCAGTGAGGCTTGCACTCCATCATTCCTGATCTGCTCAACACTCATTCCGCTCAGCTCAGCCACATCCACTGCCAGTTGCTCTCCAGTGATCGACTCATATCGAACTTCCGGAACAGTCGGCATTGAGGGGTTGGCCATTGCTGCAGTCTAAGCAGGAGGGCAATCGCACAGGCAGTCAGAGCAATCTACAGTCGCACTAAAGGAAGCATTCAGAAGAAAACATTTCGGTGGAAACATGTTGATCTCATTCAGCAAGGCAGTTGTCTCAGACAGTCCCTTGCTTCGGGACCTACACGCATAACCACTCGATCCGGCATTCGACGAAACCGAAAACCGAGAAAACATTTGGGTGCGAATCCAATCTCATTCGAGATCGGCAAATCCAGCATTCCTGCAGATCGATCATTTCGAATCGGAAAATTCTCTCATACTCTCACTCTCTCTTTCTTTGGTTTTGGGCTTTTCAGGGAAACAAACAGTGCACATGCAGTCATGACAAGCAGTCGGCTTCACTTTACATTAGACATTAGACAAGACAGCATTGACATGTTGCATTCAATCACTCAAGGACATGCAATCACTGCAATCGGATGCAATCAGAAGCTCATGCACCTCAGTCCCTCGGCGTGGACTTCAGTCCGACGACGCCTACGGAGACAGTCGCACAGTGCAAGAAGAGTACATGCACGCACAGTGAAGAGAGTGTGCACTCCGGGCGAGAGGGCGGGGCACACATTGAGCATTCAGGGCGGCAACATGATCATCAGTGTCATGAGCATCAGGAACAGCATCACCTTTAAACCAATTTGAGACCACTCCCAGCTGGGCTTTCAGTCGTTGCAGAACATCAGTAGCCACATATTTGGCCATTAGGTCTGCCGGGTTCCTGGCACCATCAATCTTTGCCATTTTTAGCAAACCCATTTGCCCAGATTCTGAACACACTGGAACCTCAGTTCCACATGTTTTGTTTTCTTTCCTGCACCAAAGCGGGTTGCCATTGATTTGCCAGCTGTAGAATCAGTGTGGGCGATCACACTGACTTTCTTTGCCAGTCTGGCTTCAAGCAACATTGACCGAAGGAACAAAGCCTCCGACACTCCTTGGCCAATCGCATACAACCCCGCTTCACCGCTCGACAATGCCAATGTACCTTGTGTCCTGGCAGTGCTCACCATGTTACAGCCAAGCACATTCACAGTGGATCCGCTGGTAAGTCTTTGAGCATCCAGCCCAGTCGGAATCCACATAGACATTCACATCCAACGAACAGTTCCATCATGGACGCAGTCTCAAGACACACATTTTGGTACCAACCAGATACCGCAACAAATGCTTAAGCTTTGCAGCACTCTGAATTGGCGGGGCAATCACATCCCGACTCAGTTCTTTCGTTGCATAAGCAATGTCGCCTCTGATCAGTGCCAACCATAGCAGTTTTCCTAACCGCAGTCCTGTACACTGAGTGTTCTTCAGGACTCAAAGGTGTGTCAGACACAGTCTTGACAATCGTCACCGAACCAGTCGTTGCAACAGGTTTGGCATTCTTCACTCCATACAAGTCCAGGGTGGCATCAATGTAAGTTTGTGACATGCACACATCAATCGAGTCACCATTGTGTCGCAATCTCCTGCCAAGAAAGGTGTGCTCAGGTCCTGGTACAAGCTGACCAGTCTCTTTGAGCAAAACCTCTTCTGACAGTCTGGACATGAACTGTTTTCGCATTTCATCAGTCCCTACGACCAAGAGATCATCGACATATGCAAGCACATACAATTTCCAAGATTCGTGACAGTAGAGATTCGGGTCACTCTTACATCTCCTGATTTTGAGATCATTACATCCGCGAAGTGTTCCTGCCACAGTTTCGGGGCTTGTCTCAATCCATACATTGCTTTCTTCAATTTCCAGAGACAATCACCATTCGGATAGAACTCCTTTGAAGGCCATACATACACTTCGCCAGACATTGGTGCATGCAAGAAGGCAGTGCCCACATCTCCCAGGGTTATTCCCCAGTTTCGAGACATTGCCATGCACAGTAACAATCTCATTGTCACGAGTGAAGGTGTCGAGGCAAACAGGTTGTCTTCTTCATGTTTCTCAACATTCTGGAAACAACCTCGAACAACAACTCTGCACCTCAGGTCAATCTCATTCTTCCATACTTACTTTGACCCATCTGCACTCGAGGGCCTCATTGACCTGTTCCTCAGTGCAGTCTTTAACCAACACCTCATCACACACGTCGACCCTAGGATGACTTCATCTGCCTCAGTGTCCTTTCCAAGGTACACTCCGGAGAACCATTGAGATCCTCCTTTCGGAGTCCTCACTTTGTTGCTGACAGGCAGTTTTGCGTCAATCCACTCACCAAACATGCACAATGATCCATTGTGTTCTCTTGACCACCTGCGGCTGTAGGCAGTCTTTCCATCAGACCCAATCATGTAACGGTTGATCAGCCATTGGGCATGTTTCACGCACCAACTGAACATTGGACTTTCCGAAGTCAACTTCAAGCCAGTCGACTCCTGCAGTTGCGAGAACAATGTTCGCAATCGACCACACAAGGTCCTTTGCACATTTCCAACACTTCCTTGGCTTTGGGAGTCTCCAGTCGGTGCTGCTCGCATCCACAATCCTCCCATTGTCTGACAAGGGTCCTTGGCAACCACCTTCAGTGAATTCTCCTTGTCGTATTGAACAATTCCAAACGTCCTGCCTATATCAAAAACAAACCAACGCAATTCGGCTACAGCATACTTCTCAATGCTACCTTTTGCAGGCAACACAAACGCCATTGCGTAGCCAGTCTGCACGTCAGTTGCATTCAAGATCGTTCGTTTCGGAAGATCATTCTCCGTCGACAAGAAGGAGAAATCAATCTGGATCACAGGCTGTCGGTCATTCTTCTTCACTGCATGNGTCTGCACGTCAGTTGCATTCAAGATCGTTCGTTTCGGAAGATCATTCTCCGTCGACAAGAAGGAGAAATCAATCTGGATCACAGGCTGTCGGTCATTCTTCTTCACTGCATGACTCTGCCGTCCTTTCGACTTGACACAGTGCTCACACCAGTCGCGGTACGGCAAGTGTGTCAGTTCATGCAGTCTTCTTTCACTCGCCGACGGTTCACCTGGGATGTTCAACATTTGGGGCTTCACGGCATTCTTGTCATCGGTTTGCTGCTCAGCATTCTTGTCTGCAGTCGGACGATCAAGCGGAACAAACACTGTATATCCGACCCATTTGTGACCAGTCGGACCTCGAGGGTCATCGCATTTCTTCACAGTACCATCAGGCATTTCGATATCCGGCCATTCATTCTGATGGCCAGTGTCAATCTGCGATGGATCACGCGAATCGAAGAACATTGTATACCGATCACCCCACAAGCAGTCACTCAACAATCCATCAACCGGAGAAGGAGCATCATCAGGGTGGCAGTAACAGTCTCTCCACTCATGATGCATTCGTATCCAATATCGAGGAAGCAATATCCACCGGTCAGCAGTCCGGGGTGCTGCAGTCTCTGAATCCTCGAGATTGAACACTTGCAACAGTGACTCCTTCATTCTGCTGCCATGTTGTGGCAGTGACCGAAGAGCATTCTCCAGCTCATGTTCCTCAACATTCCGACTCACTCGCATCTGACGATCAAGCACTTCAGGCCCAGCATTGGTCTTCACAAGATCCATTGGGTCATCGGCCTTGCGAGATTCGACAATCTCGTCATTCACAACTTCAGACTTCTCACGTCCAATCATTGGATCATGCGGACGAGGTGCACTCNGCGAGATTCGACAATCTCGTCATTCACAACTTCAGACTTCTCACGTCCAATCATTGGATCATGCGGACGAGGTGCACTCTTTTGTACATGTCTCAGTTGTGGTTTGTGTTTCAATCCGAATTCCACTCGACCTCGCCATTCCTTAGGATCTTTAGGCCTTGTATTCCTCATTTCAAGGAAGTTCGCATCTCTAACAGTGACAGTCGAANTTAGGATCTTTAGGCCTTGTATTCCTCATTTCAAGGAAGTTCGCATCTCTAACAGTGACAGTCGAACCATCCTTGTACTGCTTGAACGTCAATCGCTCACCAGTCAATCTTGACCATTTGCCAGTGATGGGGACAGGCGATTTGTTCGCCAGTTTGATTCTTGGATCAAGCATCTCATTGCGCCACACACGAACATGTCTGATCAGCTCCAGTGCTGATCATGACTCATTCACTTCCCACATGTCCCAGCGGTAGCCTTCCTTGGCCTTCATTTCCTGAGCTGCTACAATCAGAGCTCCAATCTGGAACAAGTGGTCAAGCCACTCCACGCAACTCAAGAGATCCAAGCTCATTCTCAACACCGTCCATCACTTCTGGAAGACAACTCGCTGCCATTCTAGCTGCGTCTGCCACAGCATATGGTATGACAGTCGGACAAAGGTAGACCAGTGTTCCTTGACGGACAATCGGAACTGGATTCCCCATCGGGTCAATCAAGGCAAGATAATCCTTTTCCACCACAGTCCAAAAGTCCTGTAGCAACAGTCGGGCAACACTCACCAGTGGGAACGGTATCCCAGTGCACACGTAGAATTGCATACTCAGTGAATGGCCATTGCCACAATCAAGCTGAACAATCTTCCGGCCTTGTTGCACATGTGAAACCCGACCATTCTGTCGTCGCAACTCAGTCGATCAGTGTCAGGTACATTCAGGCTAGGTACCGGTGGCACTCCAGCACTCAACGCACCAATCAGCAAGCAAGCTCCGACAAACAAGTTCGTCGCCAGTCCAGGTTTCGCGCCTCGAACAGTCCTGGAACATCTCGCTGCATTCTGATCCTGAGTGTCGACAGTCACGGCCGCTACACTCGGCGTTGGCTCACTCTTGGTAGGATCCTGCGGGACAGTCACAGTGCTTTGCGAACCTGAGGATGCATTCACACTCGGCTGCTCAACACTCCACCAATCCTGAGGACCCCATGACCAGTCATCGACGAGGAACTCCAGTCATCTTCAGACCAAGACCAGTCACCAGACCAATCACCAAGAGAACCAATCCAATCCTGACTCCAATCATACTCATCCCATTCATCACCATACCATTCAGCATCTTGGCTCCATTCCTCTTGATTTCCTTCCTGTTGTCTTTCTTCCTCAGTCAAAGCTGACATTCTTCCTTTACCTTTAGGGCATTCCTTGCTCCAGTGGTTCGGGTCACCACATATAAAACATCCTTGTCCTTTTCCTTTCATTCCTTGTCCTTTCTTTCCTTTGAAACCTTTGCTCTTTCCTTTTCCTTTTCCTTTGAACATTCCTTTGCCCTTGTATCCTTTTCCTTTGCCTTTTCCTTTTCCATATCCTTTCCTTCCTTTCAATGCTCCAATATCCATATCGACTGGACCGTCATTCCTGCTCGGCACAACCAAATGCTTACTCTTAATGTAACTATACACAATCTCTAGGGCTTCAGTGATCGTGTTGATATTCTTGACCTTCAACCACAGGTGCGGCTGCAGTGGACCAGTGGTCTTCTGCATTATCAAGGTGATCAGCAGATCATTGTCCAACGGCACTCCAGTGGTCTTCTCATGTCTGTTCTTCAATATGATGAAATCACTCAAGTCACTCTCGAGATGGTCACTCCGCAATCGAAAGGCAATGGTCTCATTCAAGAGATTCGTTGCACGAGCTCGGCTCGGCAGTGAAAACTGATTGAACAGTCTTCGCCAAATCTCGAAGCCATTCTCTGTGTCTTCATTCCTGACAATCGCTCTCGCAGCTNCGTTGCACGAGCTCGGCTCGGCAGTGAAAACTGATTGAACAGTCTTCGCCAAATCTCGAAGCCATTCTCTGTGTCTTCATTCCTGACAATCGCTCTCGCAGCTCCATCAGTGATCTGTGCCAGCATGCATGCCAGTTGCTTAGCAAACAGTGACAGTTGGTTGTTCTGAGTTTGTGTTTGTTGAACGTCATATGCTTCACACAATCCATCAGTGACAATCTTCGTTGGATTTGTCTCAATCTCGTCCNTTGGTTGTTCTGAGTTTGTGTTTGTTGAACGTCATATGCTTCACACAATCCATCAGTGACAATCTTCGTTGGATTTGTCTCAATCTCGTCCATCAGCGTCTTGGCCAGTGGCTTGTACAGTCCTACATACAGTATCGCTTCAGCGGCCACGACCAATCATCCCACTTGTCCAAATCACCATGGTACAGTGGCGGTGGAAACAGTTTGATCTCACCACCAATTCCTCTCGCTCCAACATCCATTCTTTCTCACTTCTTCCCTGGTTCCAGAGCCGAAGCTCCGCTACCATGCAAAATTCCACTATACAATCAAACAGTTACGAGCAACCTATCTAGATCAACTACTTTCCCCACAATCACCAATCAGTCAGTCTGCTTCCTTTTGTGCAGCAGGGCATTCGTCCAGTCTTGAGCTTTGAGCCACTCGGCATCGTTGCATTCATAAATGCATCCTGAACATTAGAGGGCTCATTGGGGTCGCGTCATTTAACAGAGAGAGAGAGAGAGAGAGAGCGAGCGAGCGAGCGAGCGAGCGAGCGAGGGAGGGAGGGAGGGAGGGAGACACAGCACAGAGACAAAGAGAGAGAGGGAGAGCGAGAGAGAGAGGGAGAGAGAGAGAGAGAGCGACAGCGAGAGGGAGAGGGCGGGGGAGAGGGGAGAGGGGGAGCGAGAGCGAGAGGGAGAGGGAGAGAGCGAGAGGGCGAGGGACTTCAAGTCCCTGTAAGAGTCCCTACTCGCTGAAAGAACCCTCCAAGTGGCAAGCCACACGCAAGCGGTACCGCAAGAAATTTCTACGCGCTGCAAGGAGCACTTAAGCCAGGAAGACCATTTGACCCAAGCGCGTCTCCGTTTGGAACGCATTTTGGGCTTGGTTCTTGACCTGTCTCGACTCAAGAAAATGGTTCCGGCTGACCGTGTTGGTCATGACGGTGCAACAGAAGGTTTCTGGCCTTCAGCTAGAAGCATCTGGAGAGGATGCGGTCGATACCAGGGAGCTCTGATGCGGTTTTCTTCTGTCCCCCTATGACGAATTCGCAAGCCTGACTTTGGGATTATGATTGTGCTCGTTGGCAAAGGTCTATGCTCTGCGACTTGTCTAAGCATCGCAGCCTCGAGTGAGAACATTAGCTACACTTTTCCACCTGCAATTTTGGCAAAGTTCGCTCTGTTGAAGACACGAATTGGGCCGAAAACAAGCACATAGTTCTGAATGGGACCTGCGGCGGTGTGAGACTTGACCGACAAGCAAACAACATCCTTCAAAATCACCGCGAAGCTCTCGGCGCCTCCTGACACCTCGACAAGCTCACAACTGCACGTGAGCGACAGCTAATCCCGCTCTGCATTGCTAACAAGTTCCACTGACGACATGTCGAAACTAGATGGCACATCGCACAGCCAGGAGTAAGTTCTCGGCCTCGGCTACTCCTGGACGGGCATGTGAGGTTTTGTTCGGGTGGGGCTTCAAGGCAGTAGCTTTAGGCCTGATATGTTTGAGGCACCGTGGCTCTACTCCATACCGGTCCAAACCCAACTTAAGATGCGGGATCGATCCAGAGCTCTGCTGGACATCGTGTTCAGGCAGAAAGCCCTGTGGCTCTTGCTGCGAGTGCCGCAAGCACGACCCTCCGCTAATTATGATGTCGGGGGCCATGGAGATCAGCACTTCAGTTGAAGCCGAGAACAGTCAGCCCAACCGACTATTGTCAGCCCATCCTGTGCAAGCACCTCCTGATAGTGTTGAGCACATTGGAGCTCAGCTCTTCATCAGTGTTTTATCGCAAAGCTCGCTTAATCCTGCGTGCTGGCCTCGTTCCAGGTTGCCGCCTCTTCCGGAAAACCTGCACTGGGCACAAATGGGTGTGCTTATTGTCGCAACAGGCACCGACGTGAGCCCGTTCTACGGCATGGCGTCGCTTTTTCGCATCTGTGGGCTGTTTAATGGCTGAACAAGCCTTTGTTATACAACCTCCGCCGCCTGGTTTTTGAAATAATTAGCCGGAATGAACAAACAGCTGAAAAGTGATACTTCCATCCCAAGCAACCCCACCCAAAACCCCGCTCTGATTTTATCGTTATCGTAATCGCTAGGGCCTCCGCCGAAACGTACCAAGCTCCATGCCGTTCATGCCTTATATAATTCGACACAATTTCGTCTTTCTTGGTGGCGAGGAAACCAGAAACGCAGGGAGCCTAAAATGGGCAGGTTTTCTGTCGTTGGTGGTGAGGGAGGGAACCCAAAACCACTGATTTTGAGCCTTTTTTGCTGCTGGACTCAAGTCCTGCCAGACTACGACCTGCAATCATCTTGACCGAGGCCCTTTCGGTGGCGGCCCTTCTTGACTGTGAGGGAGTCGAAAACGGACCCCTTTTGATGCCTTGAGAGTTGGAGGCCGGAGCCTGGCTGGAATTGGAGGGCTGGAAATTTGTAGATCCTCAATCTACGGATTGTGTTGAATCGGGCCTTTACACTACATCTATGACCGCTGGGCCTCGGCTGCCAAGCGCATCTTCAAAACAACGTCACCGTAACTTCGTTGAGTAAACACGCTCTTCGTTCCAGCATGCTGCGTGTGCCCTCGTTTGCTGGCAAGGCCCTTCCACATCCTCCTGCTCAGCAAGCAGGCGGCCCGTTTAAGGCCGTCTAGTTAGCAAGTTGAGCGCCCGACACTGTGGGTCTCGATGACCACGACCAAATCAAACAGAACCACAAGAAGACTTCCGTTCTTCCATCAACCTTCCAGACACAACCCGGCTCGATGCCTGCCAGAAGCTTGATGGCGATTGGACGCTGCGATGGCTCGAACCTGCTGATAGTAGTTGATACATCCAGATTTGTTGAGTTCAAACCCCTCGAACAAGTGCATGCAATTAGCTGAGGGCTCAAGCCTGGCAGGAAAACGGTCTGTAGAGGATGATGGTCACACAAATCGTGATGAAGTTATCGTGAACGAATCCGGACCACAGTCACAAGCATGGCAAACAGATTAACAAGATCGCTGCTCTTTCTGCATGGCTGTCTAACATCGTCTGACAAAGCACTCTCCCGGCCTCATGCACAATGCGACGAAGTTTCGGCTGGACCTCGTTCCAACTGTCTCTCTAAAGAAGCATATGGTTCTGCCGGCATCCACCCAACAGAGTGAGCGAGCGCCAGCAATCTAAGCACTACATGCCCAAGAATCAGTCGAGCCCCTGTCCAACACACAAGTACAAGAAAGTCGATGTGCAACGCATGCAGGAGAAGGAAAGACAAACTGGAAGTGAACCGCTGTTTTAGAAGGTGAACGGAGGAAGATTGGGGTGATGAAGGTGAAAATGAAACTTGATAAAACAAAAGGAAGCAGCTGAGGCCAAAGTCGGTTCACAATGTTCACACATTTCCCCAGGTGCCTCCGTTCAAACGACAACAGGCCGGCGAAACAGCTGCCAAGTATCACCTGCCCCTTTGTTGTTCGGTAAGTGTCCTGGTGTTGTCCTCGCCCTCGTGTTCTTCTCATGGTCCTTTCCTTACCCGCTATCCAGCCATCGCCATCCTGGGCAGCACCGCATAATAAATCAGCGTGCCATCATCATTTTCGTCATCCAATCATCACCTCGTGGATCATCCTCACCACCGTCACCGGTACAACCATGGCCTCACAAGTTACGTTTTTGATGATCACAGGCTGCATTAAGCAAAGGCTAATGCGAGTGATGTATGACCTGGCCTCTGAAGGGAGTCTGTTGGGGGCGTTCCGGCACATGCGAACTCCATCCCACTGTTCAATGACTCTGGCACCTTGAAACTTTCGGGAATCTTAGACTGCCTTGAATGCCCGCGAATCGCTTGAAAAGGAGACATCCTAGACCCATGTTTATCGCCCAACATACCGAGCCGTCCACTCATGGAGCCCCTGCAACAGCAAATGCTGAAAGCATGGTGGATTGACGAGAGCTGCCGAGCTCGGATTCTGCGGCTTCAACGGGAGCGTGTCCGATGGACCAGTCAGCGGCTATTCCCGTCTGTCTTTTGAGTCGGGCTTGAGACACACAACTGTGGTTATCTATCCGTCTTTGATTCCGTACATGTCTACTTGTTTGAAAGCTTCATCGGCGTATATAATATATTGAGCCGCAAAGGCTATAGACCGTCGATGCTGAAAGGGAACACTTTGTGTTGCAAACAACTGAAGTACAAGTCGCAGCAGTAGTAGCAGTAGTAGTAGTAGTAGGTAGTAGGTAGTAGGTAGTAAGTTAGGTAGCAGGCTTAGGTGGTCAAACCTCCCACGCAAGCACTTCTGCACGGGTCAACTTGAACGTCCTGCAGCTCATCCGGCAAGAGCGGCAGGCGAGAAGCTGTTGCTGATTCTGCTGCCTTTAACGTGTTGCACGACGTTGGAAGGGAAGGGTCTGGAAACAAAGATTGCAGTGCTTCTTCAGGCTTAGCAAATTTAGCCAAAATGCATCTATTGGCGAAGCTAGCTTTAGAATGTTGATGCAGTTCACAAGGTCTGTTTCTGAGAAGGCATTCCTGCATGTACCACATTCTCGTATCATGCAGAAACAACCCTGAATGTTCCGTCAGCCAGGGTACCGGTACTTACGAATCGAATTGGGCAAACTGACTGCAGGACAGAGATGCCCCCAGTGATGCGTATTGCTTACTACGTCTGCGAGCTGTCGGGGTCACCGGAACTCCTCGCTGCTCGAAATAATCCTCCGCGAACAGGATTGCGATGATTTCGTTTCTTGCTCCAGTTCTCGATGTCACCCAAGTGCAAGGTTTTTGCTGCTCAAAAACCCGTCACGCAAAGCCGAACTAGTGGAATCTGCAAGAAGCCCTTACACTTCGTGGGTGAAAGCCAACTCCCATGCAGGTAGACCAAGCATGACCAAGCTGGTTGGAATCCCAAAGCTCGGCCCAAGACGATCGAACTACAAAGAAGCACCTGAGGATGCTCCAGCTGATTCTGACAAAATGCCTGCCGAGCTCGGAATGCTGCACCCAGCGCAGGGGGACGACCAAGAGCCATCTCGGCCTTAATCGATGCGGCTGGGGGCGGGTGCGAACATCCTTCTGCCACAATGAACAAACAAAGCCAATGCGACCGCGCTTCTCGAGAGGGTACACTCGCCAGCCATCCCCATGCATGTGCATCTTTTTGCGCTTCAACTCACATGTCGAAGGGGTGTCTTGCCGATCCCGTCATCCACTGAGGAGACGATGCTGGCAGCACATGTCGCTAAACCCCGATCTGGGAATACGTCACATGATAGCGGGGTAAAGTCCGGGGTAAAGCTTGGTAAATCGCGACAGCGACCTGCCAGGGCATACGGAGTACGAATGTCATCAAGAAACAAGTCTAACCAGCCGCTGCTGATGGCTTGATTCTGCTGGATGAATACGACACAGTGTCACTAGATAAAGTCTTTAGCATTCGTTAACTAGTACCGAGCTTGAGCCGGTGCCATCTTCAGACAAGCAGTGCAAGCTTGACTGCACCTCCGGACATAGCGTCGGTGCAAGCTCAGGAGCTGGGCCGGTCATCTGGTTCCTCTTCGCAAGTGTACGACCGCTCCCACAGCTTCCAGCGACAACCAACCACAGCAACAACTCCACCGGCCACAAGAGCAACAGTGGTTACCAGCTTACTCTTACTCTTACTCTCACTCTCACTCTTACTACTACTACTACTACCACTACCACTACCACTACCGCTACGGCTACGGCTACTGCTACTGCTACTGCTACTGCTGCTACTGCTGCTCCTACTGCTACCACTACCACTACCACTGCTGCCACTGCTACCACTGCTACCACTACTACCACTACTACCACAACTACCACTACAGTACTACCACTACCACTACGACTACTACTGCTTCGACTCCTACTCCTACTCAGACTCCTACTACTGCTACACTACCACTACCACTACCACTACCACTACACTACTACTACTACTACTACTACTACTACTCCTACTGCTACTACTACTGCTACTACTACGACTACTACGACGACGACAACTACTACTACCACTACTACAAATACTACCACTACTTACCACAACCACTACGACTAGTAACTTAGTACTCCTACTCCTATTCCTACTCCTACTCCCACTCCTACTCCTACCCCTACTCCTCCTACTACTAGTACTACTACTAGTACTACTACTACTACTGCTGCTACTAGTACTACTGCTAACTGCTACTACTACTACCACTACTACTACGACTACGACGACGACTACTACTACACGACTACTGCTGCTACTACTACTACTTCTACGGCTACTACTACTACTACTACTACTACGACTACTACTGCGCTACACCACACCACACCACACTGAACTACACTACACTACACGCGACACTACTACTGCTGCTGCCGCTGCAACTACCACGAACCTCTAACCACTAACCGCTAACCACTATCCACTCACGACGAACTACTAACTACTACCTGCTAACTCCTAACTAAATTCTACTGACTACTAACCACGAACTACTCACTACAAGCTACTAACCACTAACTACTAACTACTACCTGCTACTACCACTGCTTCTACTACCACTACTACCACTACACTACTACCACCACTATTAGTCACTACTACGACTGCTACTACTGCCTGCTACTACTCCCACTACCACTACCACTACTACTACTACTACCACCACTACTACTACTACCACTACTACTACTACCACTACTACTCCTGCTGCTGCTACTACTACTACCACTACTAGTACTACTAGTACTACTAGTACTAGTAGTACTAGCAGTACTACTAATAGTACTACTTATACTACTATTACTATTACTACTACTACCTACAATCTTCTACCTACTACCTACTACCCACGACCTACTACCCACTACCCACTGCCGACCACCTACCACCTACCTGCTACCTACTAACTACTAGCTACTAACTACCAACGAACAACTACTAACTAACTACTAAATAACTACTAACTACCAACTACTAACTACAAACTACCAACCACCAATTACCAACTACCAACTATCAAATGCTAACTGCTAACTGCTAACTACAAACTACAAATACTACAAACTACTACTACTACTACTCCTGCTGCTGCTGCTACTACTACTACTACTACTACGACTACGAGACTACGAGATTACGAGACTGCGAGACTACGAGACTACGACTACTACGACTACGACTACGACTGCTGCTGCTACTACTACTACTACGAATACTACTGCTACTTCTACTGCTACTGCTACTGCGACTGCTACTGCTACTCCTACGCACTCCTGCTCTTACTCCTACTCCTGCCCCCACCCCTACTCCCACTTCTGCTTCTTGGTTGTACATCTACGGCTACTACGACAATCACGACGAAAACGACGACCATTACCAGTACCACTGATAATGCAGAGGATCCTTGTTCCGCCACAAGGCCGTCACAAGGACACGACTGTCAATGCCGTTCTGTCACGCAAGCTAGACCTTCAACCCAAAAGAGGAACCTCAAAAACTCCGGTAAGACCGCCGGCCCTATCAAAGAAGCCACATGATGCACAGCAGCACTCTATCGGACTCTATCGACAGTAGCCTGACTTCTTTGATATTGTGGTCGGCTGCCCAGCTCGCAAGCTGCTTCGTCTTTCAAAACTGAGACTATTTGTGTGTGAGTTTTGAAAGATACCTGTGAACAGGAGCCGGGATGCACCTGCAAATGCTGCTTGCCGTCTCATATTGTTGCGGGCGGGGGGGGGGCAGTCCGTGAGTTCCCGATTTAGGCAAGCGCAGGCGGACCCATCGAAAACAGGAGTCTAGCTGCCCAGGACACCTCGTTCACAGGATGTTTTGCGTGTTCAAACATCTTTTGCCTCCCTCTGTGCACTCTGAAGCCGCGGCTCAAGGACAACGTTACAAAGAGAGGGTGTCAAGCACAAACACACGGCAGGGTCCTCATCTCATTCGGAAGGGGAGCTGTCAATCAATGAAAGACCGGCCCCATCGCGCAGATTGAGTGCCGAGTGTGCTGGCATCACCGAAAGTACTGGATTTTTCCAGGCTGGCGCATGATGCAAGAACGATACGGAAACAGACTGAGATTGGTGACTCCGTTCTGTCTCGGCCAGCGAATGCACAAGTATTGGTAAGTGCTGCAGAATAAATACCAAGCACATCGCGTTCATCCTTGAAGCTTTCGCACAGCACTGCTATCTCCTCGATTCCAGCCTCATGGCCTGAGAATCGGTGAAAGCAAAGAACCTTGGACCTGTCGGCTTCGTCGAGCGCTCCCGCAACAGGCACCCTACAGGACATTCTGGCGCAAAAGCAAAGTAGCTGGGTAGTTGCACTTCGAAGTCAGTACGTCCAGCAATTCTTGGGGACTGAGGCGGGCCCTCGGGCTTTTGAGGGGGCGCTGCTCAAGCACTGGAAGCCTGTGGCATGGTCTATAGAGTCTAGACCCCAACCAGTGCCAAGCCATTCCTCGAAAGCGAAAGGGACGAGTTCCCATCCCACGCACCGTGATTGGACAGATGAACCTTTGCAATATCATGCTTCGAGAGTCTCCATGTGCTGATCCCACAGCGATCATGCAACTCTCATGCCCTGCACTTTAGAAGGAACTCGGGGCAAGTCTTGAAAATATAGATAGGGACGACTCCCTCATGCAGCTGCTGTATAGCAAATTTTGCTCCGCTATCGGTTTTGCAGCGGCAGCCTCCTTTGCAAAGATGTTCTTGCAAAGAGAAATCTCCCGAGCCATCGGTCAGATACACAGCGGCCAACATCGACTTAGACAATCTAGCAGCAGAGGTTGAGACATGTCGAGACGGCCTGGCTTGAAAGGACGGGCAAGCCAAAACAACACGCACGCGCTCTGTATCTTAAGAATCCGCGTCTGATTTTAACCCTTCGGTGTTTGGCTGGAAGTGAAGCAAGGACAAGCCGACGGCTTCCTTGATATGTGCGGTACTTGGATACTCCACGAAGACGGCAGCATCAACTCTCAATGCGCGGCCATCGAGCCAAACCAATGTGCGAACTTGCACTCTACATACAAAACCAAGAATCCGATCACCAGTGCTTGCTGATTGTAATATGAGACGCACAATCGCATCGCGAAAGGGTGCAAGCACATATGCAAACGAAAGCGTGCAGTCCCTCCGTCCCTGTCTCTCTCGCTCTATTTTTGTCTCGCACCATCTTGCTGCCTTGCTGGCTTGGAGGGCCTGCGCACCATCTCTCTCTCTCTCTCGCTCTCCCTCCCCCCTTCCCTCCCTCTCCCTCCTCCCGCCCTCCCTCTCTCGGTCTCTTGTCATCTGGAGTCTTTTCTGTCCAGCCGGCCAAAGCCAAGTCCCCTCTCCACCAGGTTTTGCAGCCTCCAGTTCGCCCCAACCCCGTGGCTCGCTCGCACTCTCTCCCTCTCTCTGTTTTGCTTTGCTTCCTTGTTTTCCGGGGCATAAGGAGCTTCTGTAGGAGGGTCTCGATCTCTCTCTCTCTCTCGCTTGCTGACTTCCAGCCTCAAGGAACCCTCTCCCGCTCTCTGGCACAGGCAAGGCAGCTCTATACTTCGTCACAGAAACACCTTCAGTGGCAAACCAAGGCAAACATGCATCAACGGATGTATATATGTGCACGAAGAGATGTCAACTCCGACGCATGCGTAGACGTAAGTCGGTTTTCTTGTCCAGCTCGGATATTCCACCGATTCTTACAGCGATCAAGCCATGTGTTCACTCGTGTTTTTCTTGTGCAAATATTTCTCGTCGGACACACATGCGAGTTACAAGCGCGCCGCAGGACTAGGAAAAGGGTTGGGGGCACTGCTGGCAGCCATTTACCGCTTGCATAGTTCACATACACCGTCTCTATAGATCTAATATCGCACTGGACCAAACACACGACCATTCTGCAGGATGGCACTACCCGGAACCCTTCAGCAGGCAAGGTTCAAGCAACTTTGAGTGACATCTATCTTCAAGATTGCTACTTACTTGCCGTTTGCTTTTCAGCCTCTCTCGTATACTGATCGCTGGCTCGGATTCTTGAGCACTCTGTTTGCATAGCTTATGGTTAAAATATCGCCAAGTCCATTGCGGGCTACCCGCTTCAGGTTTGAGCTAGAGCCAAGTCAGGACTGGCTCAGCCGGCACAGGCTGGAGAAACTGATGAAGTATGAGCATCTCGTTACTCGATCCTGCACAGAGCTTGACTCCACTGCACAGGCTTGGAACGTCGGACACTTCAAGGGGCAACAATCATAGCTAACACAATCGTCTGTAGTGCACTTGCAGTGCTCCGCGTCTTCGTGCAACCCGACCTACGTGCACATGCTTGGCCGTGCTTGGCATGCAAGCGTCAAATTTTGCGTTTGGGTGGAAATAGATATAACTATGAAATCAGGCTCAGCATTGGCACGAAGCATGCTTTGCTTCTCGACAGAGAAGCCGTGCATCCGGCAACTTAGGGACCAAACATATTGCAATTGGGACTTGCATGGAGTTTAGACTTCTTTTCGGAAGCAACTGTGCCCGTCCTCGCCTGTAGATGGTCCTCTGGACAGTCCTCGCGCACGGGTCCGGAATTAAGGCCAGCCTCTAGCAGCCAACACGCCACGCGCCCGATCGCCGCCAGCCGTGAAAAGGTGGCACATGTGAGTCAGCCCGCAAGCCGCAGGAGCACGATGTTGACATTTGGCGGAACAGTAGAACATCATTTTGACAACAAGAACCGTACCGGACAATCGACAAGGCAACGGCTCTCTTCAAGCTCCTGGCCTCCTTGCAACCACAAACCTTCTGCCCAACACCGAACCTTAAAGCCCTGGAGCACCTGGGGACGGCAAGCACTCTTCCACGAAGCGGGCTTGCTGAACTTCCAAGATCTTTGGGGCGCTCGTGGCACCTCTTGCTCTGACTTCGAACTTAAGCTACCAAAAGCTGCGAGCAAAATGTCAAGCACTCTCGGGAATCGGCTGATATCACCTCCGAAAAAGCATTCCGGGAAACAACTTCAAGCAAACAGGGGTGCTGTTGATCGCTGGTGGAAGTGGGCTCCACATCGCATGCGGTTTAAAGGCTCTGTGCTCACCTTGTGTATCACACGCGAAGCCTGCAACACGGACGGATGTGCAGGGTGCCCAACCCAAACACTAAAACATCAGCGGTCTGAGAACAACAGGGTGTCGTTTCCAAGCACGACTAGACGGGACGAGACATTGAGCAACTGCTGCTACCTGTTCTCGGTGAGTCAGCCCTGAGCCCCGTGCCTGTTTGCATCCGATAGGCAGCACCAGCAGTCCGTAACCTCGAGAGGGCTCGTCAACATTGCCAGGTTTGAGGAGCTCATTCTTCATGCCGCGCAAACCAAGACTACTTAAATTAATCCCAGAAGCCTATGGATTCGGCTGTGCTGCTGGTCCATTAGCCATTCGTTCGCCCCCTCTCCCCCTCCCCCCCCCACCCACAACGCTTTGCACTGAGGTCCAAGCCAGGCATCTATCCGCCAGAAAGCATTTTCCCACTGATGTCGTGACACAAGTGCCCTTAGCTGACCGAAGGTCACGAAGATGATGAGAAATTAATTCTTCCTCCTTGAAAGGCTTTGACGAACCATGGCAGTAGCTACTTCGGGTCCTTCTGATCGGCTCGCATCAGCTTTGGTGGCCACTTGGCCCCGGAACACCAAAGTCCACGCTAGGCTCATCAGACCCGTACAAGCAGGTGCAGCCTGCACTGACCGCCAATCCCATGCCGAGCGTCATGTACGGGGCGATGCGAAAACCGTGCATAGTTCCGTAGACAAGAACGTGCCCCAGGCCGACTACGCTCAGGAAGCGCCTGAGGCAAGCAATGTCTTCATGCGAAACCTCGTGCTTTCAAATGTCTGACGTCTGACGGTTTGTGACGACATGCTGACTCGGCCCGTATCGTAGAATCGCCTTGCACTGCCAGGCACGGCAATCGTCAGAAAAATGAGCTTCAGATAGGCAGCTGCACAGAAATACGCAGGACAATTTGCACAAAAAGATTGTCCACCTTATCCGCAGAAGCAGAACGTCCACGCCAGACCATGAACCGCGTGATTATACTAAACCCTAAACCAATGTGGCAGCCAAAGGGCTGCAGATACTTCGTGAGCTCAAACCTCGGTTCGAACGCAAAGTAGGGTTAAGGCAGCGGGCTTGTGGTTTCGGGTTTAAGTTTTGTTCTTGACGGTTTCGACTCTTACAGTCGTCGGGGGGTTGAGAGCTGGATTGTAGCAGCTTCGGGCTTCGTAAGGTCAAGCTGTCCAGGCCAAACAACTTTTCCTGTTTCCAGTAATGGCGATGAGTACCACGAGTATAAAAGCAGTCGTATCACTGTTCGTGGATATTTCTACTCGTATATTCTAGATTACTAGCAGGCATCACTATCTTGCCTGTCATCATTCTGAGTAGTATAGTGTTACTTTGTGTGATCAGATCATAGAGCTTCGGTGAATGCGGCGACGGCTTCGGTGAAACTCCAGCCCCTCCGCCTTGGATGGATTGAAGCGAGCTGCTGCTGCCGGGTGGCTTTCTTGTTTTCATGGCTTCAGAGCCACGTCTTTGTCAAACTTCAGCCAGACATGCTCCGCCGAATGTGCCAATATTTTGTTTGTGTTTCAGTAACTTGAGTGCTGTACCGACTTGCATGGCTCTCACATCAGTGTCTGGTTGGGGCTTTCACAAAGCCTCATGATGTAAGGCCAAGCCAAACAAAGTTGCTCCCGCATGTTAGTCAGATGTGAGACTACACATTTTTCGTTGCGGCTCTCAAGTTAGGGTTCAGAGGTGGGTGAATATCGGAAAAGGACCTGAAGTATTGGTCGGTCTCGGCCAATACCTGCCCGTCAGAAACGCTTGTTTCCCGTCTTTAGCTATTCCAGAAACGTGTGCCAAGCAGCTCGTCGTAGGGCAGCCGATGCCAGTCCTACTCTGCTTCTGACTTGCCACTGTGACTCGATTCCCATAAACAAGCTCGAGTCCCAATCACACCAAGTCCAACACCACCCACTAGCACTACAGCGAGGAGGACGACGACGACCACGACCACGACGACGACCACTACTACTGCCTACTGCTCCTACCAGTCTTTTTGCTCCTGCCCTTCCTTCCTATTACTGGTACTACTCGTACTACTCCTACTTCCTACTCCTGCTCCTCCTCCTCCGCGTCCTACTACTACTGCTACCACCACCACGACTCCTGGAACTGGTGCTGGTACTGGCACCATACTGCTGCAACTAGCACTGCCGCTGCCGCTGCTGCTACTGCTACTGCTACTCTGCTAATTACTCCTGAAGCTAAACAGCTCGTGCGACAAATACGCAGGTAGCTTTGAATGCTGACTCGTCTAATTACTTACATGTTCACCTACGTGCTCATCTACCTAGCTACTTACGCCCTAGCTCGCCTTGAATTTAGGGTTTGAAACCCAACTGCTAAGAGCTTCGAGGACTACTGGGCTCATCGATTCATACCGCTTATTGAGTCGTTGACGGACCGGACCAGCCGGAGCCACGGCTAACTGTGTCCGTAAAGCTTCGCATGGAAAGCTTCGTGATACAACTATGCTGGAACATCTTCAGTTCTCACGGTCAAGAAAAGGTGTTTTCAGTTGCAGGCTCTGCAGGAATGGAATGGTTTCATTTCGCCCGAATCACTCGATGCGCCGATTGCTTAAGAACAAGTGGGGATCCTGAGGACGATTGGCCACGGCGTGGCGGCTGCGGGGAAGAAATGGACTGCCCGCTGAGCACTTCTTCAGCGTTAAGACCTTAGCATGTGCAGCTTGCGCAGGTCAGATGTTTGCAAGTGATTCTAGGACATATATTGCTTGGATCGCCCAAGCATATCCTTACTCGGTTTGCACATGTCAGCATCACTCTGCTGGAAAAGCACGGGGCCAGGGCCAACACCACAGCCAAGACCGCAAGACTGGAAGGGACTTCGTATGTGTAGTACAAACCAGAAAAACGATTCCCCGTTACCCACTATCACAGTCCAGATTCGATGTAGTACGTGTCCATCATTTGCTGCGTCTGCAGCATGTGGGGGCATCTTGCCATTCGAAGCTGTGTGCAGGCACTGGTGATGCCAGGCATAGTCTCGGTTGTCCAACACAGGCAGTGGTCTCTAAATCTACTGGGTTAGTTCGCAGACAAGGCATCTTCGCGTGGTCCCCAAACCACGCCGCGGCTCAAGACCAAAGCCAACTCCGAGAAGGCACAACGCCTCATGCCTTTCACTCACTTCAATGGTTGCCAACTTCTCCGAGTGCTGTGCTGCTCCAGCTACGTTTGGTGACGGGTGATACGGTGCCGAAAAGATAAAAGATAAAGACCCATGGTGGGGCTCGGGCTGAGGGCTTATCTGCAAGTGTGGTAGAATCCAGCCAGTTCCTCAACTTCAACCACATTCTCTGTGCTAACCCCACAGCCCGTGGGTGTATGGCCGCGTGAAGTATGAGGAAACACGAGGAGGCAACCAGCCCGACACCCCAACCCAGGCCGATCTGCTATGATGATGAAAACAGCCTGGTGGCGGCAACTGCGCAGCTCGGGTCTACTCCAGGTGGCAGCCAGAAGCCTGCTCATGTGGAGCTTCGATGTCTTTTGTTTCTTTAACGGCGCGGGCAGGTGGGGGGGCTCAGAGTACTTGCCGTGCTGGACTGCGCCCATTCCATGCACCCGCCCTGACCCAGGCAGTGTGGGCATTCGGTTTGAAGTCCCTGTACCTGCAAGACTGGGGCCATGGAACAACTTTGCTGGCCTGAATTTCCCGAACTTCCAGACTGAGGCTTTACAGTGTATGCTGCTCGACAGTGCAGAGGGAATTCAGCATCTCACCTCCGTAGATGCAGGCTGTGGACTTGACGACAACTGGGCTTAACTATCCCTTCAGCTATAGAAGCGGACTTCACGAGCACGATCGCGGGTGCTGCTTCAGGGTGATTTCGAGCCACTGCACCCCTTGGTGTCTGTAGGTACCAGACCACATGCTGCAATAGCTTCAGTTCATGGAAGAAGATTGATTCTGGGTTGCAAGGGGAAGTTATTGAAGGCTATAGAGCCCTGCATAAACGACCATCCGAGTCGCTTTGGGTGATGACAACCGCCTTAGTCGGCACATTGGATCCGAGATGCAGATTCTCGGGCACATCGAAGGAAACGGATACGTTCGAAAAAGACGCTGCAAAGACACAAGCAAGCACACACTCCAAAGCCGCACAAAGGGGCTCACGGTGCCGAAGGCAGGTCGTGAGACCGAACGTTCTCAGTGCATCGTCGGAGCAAAAACACTCTTGAACATCTTGGCGGCGTATCATGCAGTCGAGGGGCACCCGGGAAATCCCTCAGAGGTGACGACGTCGCTGCGAAGGCCAAAGGCCCGAGATTGCTGCTGGTCGGGCAGACGATCATCGTGCACCTGGATGTCGTGATCTGCAGTTACGAATTAGAATCCTGCTGTAGCAGGTCTCACCCCGCTGACGGCCGTGGAAGCCGACGACTGCAAACCTAATTTTTGACTTTGCCAAGGAGCTGCTCTTGATCAGGGTAGCCACTTAGAACCAGGATCCGAACAGTATGTTCACCATCGACGAAGCACCGATACCAAGGGACCTTCATGCTGCGACGAGCAGAGCGAAATCAACAAGGCGCCCGTGCAAAAAGGACTCGCGCAGTCGGTACTTTATTGTGCCCCGGCCCAGCCGTTGACAACTGCCACGGCAAAGACATCGCAATGGATAACTGTTGGCAAAACTTGAAGAACTACCATGGAGGAACGCATCCACTGGTATACGGTCAAGACACCACTCGTCCAGCAACCCCACCTCCAATTACAAGAGCGTGTGAAGCCCGATCAGTGGATTTGAAACTTCGAACCGGAGCCAAGTAGGTCCACTGCCAAACTACAGGACTGCGGGGACTTACAGCCAGGGCACGAAGTTTCGCAATGATTGCTCCACGGTGGCATCGCCCGGAGCATGCCTGTACGGTGTGCAGACCCTGGGGTGTGGGGCTGCGAGACTGCGGACTATGGCGATTGCGGTGGTGGTGGTCCGTCGGCCTGCTTTGCAATTGCAGCAGAGCACATTTAGCTTCCAGTTCTGACACCGGCCCACACCGGTCTTTGAGCCTGCGATGAACACTATAACTTATATCAAGTTCTTGCTCTTCCGAAACACCCAATTGAATCGCATCTGCAAGTGCAAGGTCTTGGAATATTCGCAGGCGCTGCCTACTTTGAACTTGGCTTTCGATACAGATCTCGAGATGTTCAACCAGTGCCGCAAGTAACATGTTACATTTGGGAGTCAGTGCACCTGGCGAGCAATCGGAATCTTTTGAAGATGATGGTTGAGCCTCCTGCTCCTTCCACAGCCTCCAGGGCCAGGTATGAGGTGTGTGGGCGTGTGCTTGTGCGCATGCAATCATAATGCCTAAATATACCAACAAACAAGACGTGTGTGCAAATAAGTATGTATGCACGGTATGCCACCCCAGTACTCAAGTTTCAGCTTGTTTAGATACTGGTGCACAAGCGACACCGTTTAATCAACCAACTGCTAATGCGAAGTATTGCCCAACATCCGTTGCTCTTAAAAGCCCCAAAATCCTCCATGAATAAACTACATACAGATATACATGTATGCGTTGCATTTGGCATACCACCTTACAACAGCTGATTGATATGGTTCTGCAGGATGGGGGCTTCCAAAAAAAATGAATCCCAACCTGGGATTGCATTAGTTAATGTTTACTATTTTCTTGGTGAGGGCAAGCGAGAAGTGGCACTATCTATTATTCTATCTGTTTACTGTATCTATTCACCTATTTTTGTGTAAGTGTACATACATACATACATACATACAGGTCTCTCACTTGCTCGCTTGCCGGAGCTTCGTCTGCGGAGCACAACAACATGCACGCAGCAACAGCACAACAAAAACGCCCATTCCATGCATACATACATACATGATCCCGGTTC
>BGNK01006044.1:0-27367 GCA_003297005.1 Symbiodinium sp. clade A Y106
CCCAGGGCGATGCGAACGAAGATGGTGGAAGCAACAGCGGCAACGCCTGCGTTTGCAATCATGCCGTTGCACTCAGTTCCCGTGGTGCAAACACATTTGGCCAGGACTGAAGGCGCATACGGGCTCTTCTCTTCAGCAGTCGCAGTGGCACTGCTCATGACTTCAGCTGGAACTGCTGCACAGTCCGTGATGACATCACCATCCTTGACNTAGGCCGGCCGCAATGGATTCTCGGCGGGTGGGAACTTCTGGTTCTCACACATATTGATGCTGGTGGCCACCTCCAGCCCCAAGGGGGCAAGAGCAAACCAACCCAAGAAGGCGAGGAAGAAGGAGAAGACGGATCCCCAGAATGCTCGCATGTGAGGATTCTGCTGAACAGTGCCGCAGATGCGGAGCAGGGGCAACTCCGTTGCTTTGTTGGATTCATCCACCTTCAACTTGAAGTCCGCCATGCTTACGAGTTCCCACGGAGAGTTCTACCTGATCAGCCTGCAAGTGCTGCAAAGCCGTCATATGTCACAGAATGTCATGAGGACATACAGGCGTCTGCAATACTGCGCATCCGCAGTGGCCTTTCCCACGAAGTTAGATGCCAATCTTCTGTGACTACACCCACAGACGAAGGGCGGCTAGACAGATGTGATCACGCAGAGCGAGTGAGAGGCAGACGCAAGTCTTGCGAGGCAAGCAAGCGAGCCAGAGAGAAAGACGGACGTGGCGCGCTGCCAAGGTCGACGAAAGAGACATCAAAGACAAGAGAGAGAGAGAGAGAACAACAAAAAAACTGAAGAGGGAGATGGAAAGGGAGAAGGAGAGTCATCTCTCCGAGGCTTTGGCATCTCCTTCTCTTTGCTCTTGGCCTGCATTGTCAGAGGAGAGAACCGAGGCAACCAAACATGTGGGTTCCGCTCAGCAGCCTAAGCCCTACAACCTAAACGACTCTAGCCCAAACCCTAATCGCCTCCATTTGCCCAACCATCTTGTTCATGAGTCGCTTCTTTTCCAACTCACGCTCTTCCTGCGGCTGTGTATTTGGGACATGGTGTGGACTGTGTCCATGGGGACAGTCCTTTTCTGCCGCGAGCTTCTCCTCTTGCTGACGCTTCATCCGCGCATAGGCCTCAATGCGCTCGTTCTCCTCTTGCTCCTCCCAGACAGGCTGCAGAAGACAGAACGGTCTATCTTGTGTCACCAGCAGGCAGCCATGACAAAGCATCATCATCCATCACTTGTCCTCCGCAAGCTTTTGTATCTGTCTTTGCTGCTGCTCCACGAGGAAGTTCTGTAACCTTGACTTGGGCTTGGGTTACTACATCTCCCCACGCAAGCAAGTGGGGTAGTCCGAGGAAGACGCAGCTGTCGTGATTCTGCCTGCTTCTCTTCCTTCGCCTGTAGAAAGAAAGCAGCTCTGAAGCACTCTGGAGATCCGTTGCGCCCTTGGACTCGGAACCCAAAAAATCCGGAACCTGAGTCGGCCAGTTGGCGTCTTCTCAAAACTGAGGCCTTCCGCTCTCTTTCGTTCTCATCGATGATCTGCGCAACCAAGTTGTCGACCTCTGCGCGCTCCCGCTGGTACTCCTGCAGGCACAATTAAGAGTTTCGGGTTTTGGGGGTTTAGAGCTTTGGAGTTTCAGAGTGCTAGGGCCGCTAGGGTCGAGGGATTTCGGGTTTAGCGCTGTTGGGATTTAGGGCTTCCGAGTTTTCTTGGCAATGGCTATCGGGGCTTAGGCTTAGGGAGGACGTCGGGACTTTCGGGCCTTGGGGCTCTAGGGAAACATAGGGGAGCCGTTAATGAGGAAAAGGATCAGGAGACAACGAAACCACTAAACCAACTGCAAACCGACGCGGCTCGTTGACTGGAGGGTCAAAGGTAGTTGGGAATTGTTGGCTGGCCTTCAGTGCTTCTGAGCCACGTTTGGAGAACGCCCAGCCTCCGCCCTGAACCCCTAAAACCCCGGAGCCTCGGAAAGCCCGAGAACCTTAAGCCTTGGGCCCTGAGCTCCATGCATTTGACTCTCGTCACGTCAGAAGCCCAACCCCACCGATACAACACGCCACAGAATCTTCTCCGAACTCCTGCATTGCTTCGTCTCGCTGCGCTTCTTTCATCGCAATCCTGGTTAGATCTGGCTAGGTTTGTGGTGTTCAGGTTTCGGGTTTAGCGTTGCCATGCTGTGCTACCCAGGCTCTGCTGCTGATTGATGCTCTTCACTCGCTGCCGCTGCTTGTCCTGCAGGCAGGGCTGCAGGAAGGCTTCTCCATGCGAAACACAGATAGCCAGAAAGTCCTTCTCAATGACCAGCTTGTGTTCTAGCTCTGCCTGCTCCAGCCTTGCAAGGACGCCCCCTAAACAACAGCACTTTCAAAAATCTCCATCAAGCAACCGGACAAAAAACGCCAGCGATCGCAAGCGCGGCTAGGCGACACGTGGTTTGCCATGTTCTCTGCAAACTTGTGCTCGATGAGTCGATCCCGCTCCTTGCGTACCTTCACACTGCTTAGGGCTTAGAGCTTAGAGGCAGCTTCGGGGGTTTGGGGCATTAGAGTTTCGAAGCTTTCACGGGTTTAGTGCTGCTGCGCCTGTATTTCGAGGAGCTGGTGCGCACGCTCCTTGTTGACCTCGCAAAACCCCGGCCCGGGAGTCAGTTTTTAGTCACCCGTTTCGGCGTCTCCGCCGCCAAAGCCGCCCGCCTTGGCCATGTGGAGGCGCTCCTTGAGTTGTCGCAGCTCCTCGGAGCCGTCGCAGATCCTGCGTCGGTCCATGGCCTCCAGAATTCCGAGCTCTGGAGTCTGCGAAGATCGAACAATGCCATGTCCTCTGCAGCGATGAACCGTGCCAAGCGAAAGCAGAAAGCAGAAAGCAGAAGAGCGATCGAAGGCCGACAGCCAAGACTCGACCGCATACACGTGCCTGCATGCGACAACAGATTCGACTCTTCCATCGTTCACGGCCCACGGGCCCACGAGTACTGTACGAGTCGCCGGACGCAGCAGCAAGTGCCGAGCTACGGGGAGTGATCACTCTGACTCTGCTGCCTGCTTACTGGGGCAACAACAGGCAAGAACACAAGAAGCGCAGCCGGCAGCACCTCCCGCTGCTGCACGGCTTTTCGCCTGGCATTTGCAACCCACGACACGGGCTCATGACATGGCCTGCAGGGCATTCGCCCTCACTGCTATACTGTGGCCATGGCTTTGCCAGCTCATCTGCAATTCGGTCTTCGAACTGGCTGATCTGGAAGAGTTTTGCCTTCTCCTGGGAGGGATTGCAGGGCCCGGCACATGCATCGAAGGCCGAGACACCACTGCAGCGCTGATGTGACCCGGCTCCTGCATTTGCCTGGCAGGGAGAAGCAGGATCAATATGGGAGATGCAGAGAATAAGGAACCGTTACCATAGAGCCCTAAATGCTAGAAACACGAGGACGCATCAAAAACAGAATAGAACACCCCAAATAAACGGACCCCAGTGTTTCTGAAGCCCTCCATATTCCAAGCCATTCAGACGTCAGAGCAACATCCGAAAGAGACCCTTTTGACCAATCAAGACCTCTAAACCCTAAACCCGCCAACAATGAAACCCTGCACCCGCTCAAAATCCCAAACCTGCCCTAGACCCCAGCAAAAGTTGGCCCCAAGAAAGCCCTTCAACACGAAATCGCGTGGGGGGGGGGGGNGGGGGGGGGGGGGTACCGGGTGATCTCGTAGTCCATGTACAGCTCCCGGCGCTCGGCGGCTTCCGAGCGCGCCCTGCGGAGACCCTCGGCGCGGGCCTTGCGGAAGAGCTCGGGAAGCTTTGGGGGCGCCGGCTGTATGTTCTGAAAGGGTGTTGGCGGGTTGTCCAAGGCTTTTTTTTGAGTTGTAAAGGGGGTGGAGATTTGTCCTTTTGTTGGTTGCACATCTTTTTGACTTCGTTTTCATTGCTTAAAAACGCGGTGCCAGGAGTAGACCGCCAGCCATTGTGGCGATGCCGGCTCCTCATATAAATACCTTGAACACGCCCCCTTATCGCCGCCTGATTCGCCGACGCCGGTTCATCACATATGTTGAACACGCCCCCTCAAGTGGCTATTCCGGTTCATCATATATCTTAAACGCACCCCCTCAGTTGGCGAATCCGGCTCATGATAAATCGCAAACACTAGGGTTGCACAGCTTAACGGGCTGCATTGCAGCTCTGGAGAAGCTAGAAGCACAGAAAACGAGACTGTTGTGCAGGTTTTCCGTCAAGCCTAGATCCGGACCCCGAGAGTGGAAAGTGGGGTCACAGGACCTGCGAGAAATGCAGAGAAGGGGCAGGGCTGAGGACTTAAAGTTTGGGTTGTTGATTTCGGGTTTAGGGTTTAGGGTTCAGGGTTTAGGGTTTAAGGAGTTTAAGGTTTTTGATTTAGTTGAGGGTGTGCAGGAGGGGCTTAGGGGGTCGCCAAGCCTCCGGCGAACGGCACTAAATCATTCGACTTTAAACCGAAGCACAACCCTAAACCCTAAACCCTGAACCCTAAATCAAAAACCAAACCCTAAACCCTAAACCCTAACCCAGCCTCGCCAGTGGCTTGGCCATGGAGGATCTGTGACTGCGCCAGGCGTCTGCGGAGGTCAACCGCTTTCGCCTGTGCGGCTATGGCTGCAGTTGTGGGGCCCAGGGCCCAACTGTGTTACTACATTACTATGATGCTTATAAGATACTGTATTACTACAGATTGCCATAAAACCTAAGTATAAGATACTGTACCATTAAATTACTACTATTCCTATTCTACTATAGTACAGAATGCTACTTTAATGTAGGCTTAAAGTGGTGCGCCGGAGTTGGGGTGTGCAGCTCCCAAGCCCTAGCGGCGTGAAGATTCCCAAAAGCGTGCGATGAAGCCCCCTGAACCCTGAACCCTGAACCCTAAACCCTAAACCCTGAACCCTGAACCCTAAACCCTAAACCCTGAACCCTGAACCCTAAACCCTAAACCCTAAACCCTGAACCCTGAACCCTAAACCCTGAACCGTGAAAACCTGGGTCTTCTTCTCGGGAGCTTGGGAGAGCCAAGTGTTACGAGGACCTCATTGCTTCTAGACTTCTAGGATTGTATATGCAGTACTTAGTTTATGGTATATTAATATATTGTGATACAGCAACGTACACCATAGTAGAATAAAAATATATTTGTAATACCGTAGTCCAGCACATTATAGCAGTCGCAAATTCTGCTTGCATGCCTGATCTCAACACATTGTGGCTGAAGGCTTCGGGCAACGCAACCCCAGTCCCTGGAAAGGTGGCTCTCTCTGCCACAACTGAATCTACGGCGTAACGGCCGCCTTCGGAGTACTGAACAGCAGACCAAAACAAAACCCTACAGACAGAACAAGAGCAGGCCTCCTGGTCCCTTCGACGTGCTATCCGCTGCTCAACCACTTGTTGCGTGCATGACATCCTCTACACCATGCAAAATAGACGACCTTGGCAGCGAGGGAGCAGAAACAGCAAGGCATCCACAGCAAGTCTGCTCTCGTGGAGTCGGCGTCTGAGTGCAGTGCCCGGTTGCTGTAGCAAAAATTGGAATGCGGAATACTCGTCCTTGCCCTAAGGGCAGAGGTTCGAGCCGAATGCTCTGGCACAAGCTTCTTCACCTCCCGTCAACACCCAGCCCCTCGCCCCTCTCGACCCTGCACCACCGCTATTGGGCGCTATCTTGCACATCGTCACATCACCCTTGAAGCCCCACGGCCCACTGCAAGCGCCGAGCACTGGAGCTGGCAACCGCGCGTTGGCTCCATGTCCTGTGCAGGTCTTTGCCAAATTCGGCTTCGGGCCGAGGGTTAGGGGATTAGCTGCTCTAAAAGATGAAGAGATATGGGTGGTTCTAGAAAACATATTTATAGTCTCCAGTAAAGGGGAGCAACCAACTGCAGAAGAAAGACAGCAAAGCGGCTGTTCTGTTCTGGGCTCCCCACAGGCGATAGGAATCGCCTGCCCCTGCACGACTACTACTGGGCCGAGAGTCGCAGATCCGAGATGTGCTGGGAGGTTGCAAAGCATGCCGAAAGAAACACTCCCACTGGCTTTGGACCTGCAAAGCAGCGATGAGACTGCGCAAGAAAAATGCAAAAAGGGCATCCAAAGCTTTCAAAGGACACCAAAGTCAGAGCTCCTGTGAACCATCGCTTCCACCCTTTCAGAAGCTTCAAAGGCTCACAGAGCTTAGGCACAGAGGCAACACAGCTCTCAGCTGCTCAGGGAAGCCATCACATCTCGCGGCGTCGACTGGCCAGGCGTCACGGTGTGGAGAACGGACGGCGACCTGGTCAGAATGTCTTCGCCGAACTTCCCTGAGAGCCGCTGAGCTGGAGCCAAGGCCAAGTCCAGGTAGATGCACAGGTACCGCGGTCCAAAGCGCTGGCCTCAGGCTTCGATCTCTCTAGTAAAATGTCAGGCGTTACGGAGTGCCGGGTGCAGAACGCCGGTGCTAGCAGCGGAAAGCCGCTCCATGGTGTCATCCTGACGCCATAGACTCAGACCATGCAAAGTACAACGAACCAAGTACAGAATACCGTACCTACTTTGGCCAAGAGACGTGTACGCCTTTCGATGTACGTGCATGCATGCATGCATACAAACACACAGACATACATACATGATATACAGACATACATACATACAGACATACAGGTACGGACTTGGACGGACAGATCCACAGACCGACAGACCGACCGACAGACCGACAGACCGACAGACCGACAGACCGACAGACAGACCGACCGACCGACAGACCGACAACAGACCGACAGACCGACAGACCGACAGACCGACCGACCGACGGACCGACCGACAGACAGACAGACAGGCAGACAGACAGATAGACAGACAGACAGAGTATACATGTACTCCTGTGCATGTGAACTCAATAAACTGTCTGTGAGCGTCAAAGCGTCGCGGAAGAAGGGCCTGAGCCCGCGAGGTAATTGCTAATAATCATGATCTTAATAACAATAATGGCAATACTAGTATCACAAATAACAATCATCACAATGATCATTCAGCTCTCTCGCGGGCAGGCTTCGGAAGCTCCGACCAGCGGATACATCCCTCTTGGCGACAAGGTTTCGGGACTCTTTTTGTGAAGCCCTTTTTCCGAGCTGCGGCATCCTTCCTACATTCAGAAGAGCCCGTTTGGGCAGGTCATGCACAGGCGATGTCATCGCCCCCTGTCTGCAGCACACAAGACATGCTCTGGCCTGCTCGGGTCTCGATGAGCTGTGTAGCAGAACCTCGGTCCACGAACACTCGCTGATCTTTGCAAGTGGGGCTTTGCTGAGATTGGGAGTCTACTGCTACCACTGTGATGTCGTCGAGCACAGCGATGACGACGACAAATATGACACCGACCACCACTTCAGATCTATGCTAACGTTCCCTATTTCTTGAACATCAGAGGATAATGAACCCCGGTTCCGTGGCCCGCACGGCCGTGTCAGCATAGCCGTGCAAATTGGCGTAGTAGGCTGGGATTCGGCCTATCTCGTCCTCAACATCAGATCACCACTTTGCAGATGCTGCAGATAGACCAGGGTGTTGTTAAGCCTCTTCAGGTTTCTTTAAAGCCCTAAAAACCTGAAAATATAGACATACACCGTAGTACCGCCAACGACAAACCTACAACACCCACAAAAATGACTAAACAGACATGATACCCCTAGAGCCCAAGAGCAAATCCTACAAAAAAAATCTCTTCTTTGTGAAGCCCTGTCCTCGTGGTTGGGATCCGCGCGGCAGCCGAGCCTCGCCCAAAATCGGTTTGGGGTTTTCTGGTCGTTCTTCGGGTTTGGGGCTCAAAGGCTTGAAAGGGCTTGTAGAAGCAAGGCGTCTATGGGGCATCTCTACGGGGTCTGAAATATCGGGCTCGTGAAAGCTATAAGGCTGGTGTCAGGTCCTAAGACACACTAAACTTACAACCGCAAACGCTGGGCCATGAAGACCTTAATGCTAAATCCTCTCTCAGGCGGCAGCAGCAGCAAGCAGACATCGTTCCTCCCCTCTGCCGCGGCCCAATGTAGGGCCGTCCAGCAGGGTCCTGCTTCCCCGCTTGAAGATACAAGGTTTAGAGTCGTGAGTCTGGGGCTACAGAGCTTCAGGAATTGGTGAGCTCTTACGGCTTGAGGGTTTAGCGTTTGGGGGCTTAGGGGCTTAAGGCTTTGCCCAGATCTTGCAAGGCAAACTCAGCGATGTGACTCTACGAACTGCAGACTCCTTCGCTGAGCCCCAGTACTGAATTCAGGCCCCCTTGAACCTCGGTGCACAAGCGACTGTCCTGAGCTGTCCCGTCCATGCAAAGCATCCCATCCATGCTCCCGGATGATGGTGACTGCTGCCTTGAAAATTTGCTGAAGACCAACTGCTGACGCACAAGGTATTCTTGGAACTCGAAGATGTTCTGCCATTTTGAGCATGGCCACAGAACTAAGGCTTGTATAGACTTGTAGGGAATCTGAAGCTGATCCCAAGTGACGAGAACACGGACCACTTGCAAGAACGATAGCAAAGGCGGTGGTGACAAGCATGCGGCCACGATACTGTACTGGCCATAACCAGAACAAAAGCAACAACAAGGACATAAACAAGAGCAAGAGCCTTGACGGGGCACTCATGCGTTTCTCTACAGAAGTGCCTGTAATCGGTTGCGGTACGAGCTATTACAATTTGGGTCTTCTGGGCGACTCAAGGTGAGTTCAGGTCAGTTTGCCGCGGAGATGCAACAGGGCGATTGGCTTGCTTAGAGATTGGGGTGTAAGTTCTTATGGCTTGGGTGCTAGGGGAGTGTGCATGGTTAAACAATTCTATAATTCTATATGGGTTCATCATATGGGGTCTTTTTGGCGGCCCGTGGTTCTAGGTCTACAGTGGGTTGGGTCTGGATTTGGGTCTGTTGTATGGCCTGGGGGGGTGTGCAGTGAGATAGCGGAAATGCCTCGGGTGCTTCGCGACAACCTTCTCCATAAACCTTATTCCTATAATGGATATTTTATCAGAGAATACCATTTCCATTTTCTGGGGTTAGGGATTTCGGGTTGGGAATATGGTTTTTCTATGGAGGTATTGGTGCATGGTGTTAAGGTTGGGTTTTTTCTATGGGGATGTGGGTAGTTCCATAGTATGGGTTTTGTCATGTGGGTCTTTCGGTGGGTTGCAGGTTGGGGGGGTGGAAAATGGAAATGGTCTATGCTAACTAAATATAGCGACTGACTTCAGTGACATCGCCGACGCTACCGCCACCAAACCTCCCCCACCCCTTTGTTCTCCAGCTGGGCCACCAAACCTCGCACCACGATGACTACCCACAATAAAACCCTCAGGCACTCTCGGTCTGTGGCTCTGTAGACTTCCGGCAGCTTTGGGATCCCTGGCCCTGGCGGTGCTCCAGTTCCCTCTTAGAGCGACGTGCGCTTAAGCGCTTGCTGCCGCCTGAAGCGGCCGCCTCCGGGCTTCCGTGATTCGGGGTGAGCATGTCGGCCGCGAGGCCTCGCGCCCGGCTGGGAGCTCGGCAGTGCCGTAGCACCGTAGAGCCGCTGTAGAGCCGTAGAGCTGCACATTTAGGAGACCATTACACGTTGAGCCGTTGAGCCTTGCAGGCCTTGCATGGGCACCGGATCTGGAGGCAGACCTCGCCACAGGCAAAGGCTTCAAGGGCCATCCGAGCCTCAAATGAGGCCGGCACCGTCGACCTCCCCCTTTAGGAATGCCAGGTACGCCTGCATCAGCGACTCCTGCCATATCACGATCATGGTAGCTTCTCTCTGCCTGCAGCACCAAACCAGAGCGAAGGCTACAACACTACCCATCACCTGCTTCGCCCCGTCTCAGCCTGGCCTGCTGAGGCCTGGCAGCTACCATCTGCTTCGTGATGGGCTCTGGCCTGTAGCCAGTCTCCCCGTTATTAGGTTGTTAAGGTAGACATAAGATATTGAAGATATTGCTGAAGCGCAGCCGAGAGGCGGGATCCGAATCTGTGGCGGTGGGCTCTCCCCACGCCGCGAGGCAACTTTGTCCCCGCTTCTTGGACAGCGCTCTCGAAACGGTGCAAAGGTTTCTGCTCCGTTTGGCCGAACGTCCAAAGCTGTGTCCACCGGCTGAAAGCTTCTCGAAGCGGGCTGTGGCGGCTGTGGGGAAGGCATCCGGTCACGCCCACTTCTCACGGGGCTTGGGCTCGGGTACCGGCTCCCCTCTGCGGACTGCACCTCTGCCGACCGAGACTCCAGAAAATTCTGGAGATGATCTTGCCTGGCCTTGACCTGCTCAAGCACGAGCTGCAGCTCCCTCAGAGGAGCACGCACCTCCTTCTCCAATGCCATCTGCAGCTCCAGCCCTAGCCCTAGGGCTCTTGAGCGGACTCTGACTCCTCCCGGCTCTTGAGCTGAAGCAAGACTCCTGTCTTTGAGGCTGAAAAGGGGCGGCAGATCCAGAGTCAGCGAAGCCGCCATAGCCGCCTCTTCGGGGTCCCGGTCCCTGCAGGCCTCTGTAAGGAGCCCGCTTCGGATGGGAAGTCGTCGGATGCGCTGCGTCAGAGCGGGAGGAAGCCTCATCTTCAGGCTTTGGGCCAGCTCCAAATCCGCCTCCAACTCCCGCAGATGCCTCAAGAACTCGGACCCGGGGGCCACCAAGGACCCCATGGCTTGTGGCCTTGGGAAGCGCGGGAAGCTGGGGCCAGAAGGGGGAAAGGGAAAAGGTCCAGGAGGGACCAGGTCCAGGTCTGGAGAGGGGGCCGCCTCGGCCTGGGCCGCTTCGGCTGGGCTCAAGCTGTGCCCACGGGCCATTTGGGCCTGGATCTCATGGAGCCGCTGCAGCTGGGATCGCTTCCCGCACCTGGGAGCTGTGTCGTGATTCCGAAAGCTGCAGGGGAGTCTCTGAATGCCAAGAGGGAGCATCTCCGCATCTCCGTCGTGCTGCCTCCTCCTTTCATCCATGTATCCGATTAGACGAAAACCTTCAAACAGCATTCGCTTCCTGGGCCTGCCGCCTGGATCTGGGGCTGCATGCCGAGCCTATCATGGACCAATGGAAAGATCATGCGCGTATGCCAGACCTTTCGAAGCCTGTGGACATGGTTTCGGCGGATGCCTGCACTCCGTCGCATGGATCAGCATGCGCCGAAGCCATCCACTACATCAGGCTGGCAAGCTCTAATCGTGAACCTGCAATGACGCAGCTCAGCATAGTAGCACTAAAACTGTTGTACCACTCTGCTTGTGCTGTCTGTTGGTCGTGCAGTCTGCACGCACAGACTCGCAGACTTATCGTATACTGTGAGCCCCGGCTTGCACATGCCCATGCACACGGCGCTTTTCTTGTACAACCCCCAGCCCTGCATGATAGCATCATTCACGAACCCTAAACCCTCAAACCCTAAACCCCGAAACGGATACTTCAAGCGGACCTTTGCTCTCGCCGAGCGTAGTAATAGGTCAGGGTCTCTAAGTCCACAAACCCTAAACCCCTAAACCCTCTTGTCCTTCTACATCCTACAATTCCCGTATAGATTACCCTTTGAACCCAAAAGATCCAGAGGCTCAGGGCCGGTGGGTGAAACCTTTAAGCGAAGCCAGAGCTGCTCAGCTCTTTGCGCGGCTTTTGCGCGGGTGTCTGAGGCCACTGGTGGCCACGGGTCAGTCTCTTTGGCCTCAAAGCTCGTCCTGTCGGGTTTTTGGCTTTGTTGAAGGGCCTGTGAAGTTTGGCTTAATGTTCTCGTCGTTAGGGTTTCGCAGGTGCATCGCAAACACTGCAAACCTAATTGATGGTAAAGCAACAGTACCGGCCGACAAAGATTTCCCTCCCTGGAGCCTGATCTCCATCATGCTTCAAGCGATGATCCGTCTGGAGAACTGCCGGTATCTCTTGACAGAGGGAAAGCTTCAATTCACTGCCTGCATCTGCCATGTAGCCCAACCAGGCCAACAATCAGGCACTCTAAACCTCCCCACATGCTGAAGTAGCCATGCCATCACGTCCAGCGTGCTAGCATTTGATGTCAGTCCTTGGGGAAGCAGCATCTGTCGTAGTTGAACACTCCGTCCCAACCTCAAGAGCACACAAGCAATGCACAGTGGTCCGAACCGATTCGTGCTGACTGTGATGTCGTGGAGATGAACATGAATATGATGACGATGATGATGATGACGATGATGATGACGATGGTAATGATACAGTTGGTAACGATTGTACGTAATGATGATGATGATGATGGCGACGTTGGTGACAATCCTGCTGATGATGATGATGGTGGTCATGGTGATGGTGGTGGTGAAGATTACCATGGTGATGATGAAGCTGATGATGATCATCATCACCATCACGGACATCATCATGCTGATGATGATGTGGATGCTGGCTCGATGTGAAGATGAAGATGATGAGGATGAAGATGATGATGATGATGATAAACGGGATAATGATGACGTCATCATGAGAGTGATCGTGATGATGGTGCTGATGCGGGTGCAGGCGATGGTGCTGTTGCTGCTGCTGGAGATAACGATGCTGATGATGATCCTGATGCTGATGCTGAAGCTGAAGCTCAAGCTCACGACGATGGTGACAGCGATGGTGACAAGATGTAACAGGATACATGCATGCATGGCACCCATGCACTGAACACAGGCACATCGGCAAGGCAAGATCGGTATGAACAACAACAGCTTGATGCAACGAAGCTGATCACAGGGGACGCAGAATTTCAGACAATGTGAAGCCTGCAAAAACTGCTAGAAGCAGGCTGATGCCGACAATGACAAGAGCAGCAGCCGCAGCGCAAACTATTGCGACAACACGGACGGCGATGGCGACGACCAACACAACCAACACGACAACCCGCAGCCAGCAACAACAATAAAAGGAGCGACAACACCAGTAGCCGCTGCAGCAACAATAAGACGAATAAAAAAGAACAACAACAACAACAAAACAACAACAAAACAACAACAAAACAACAACAAAACAACAACAACAACAACACTAACAACAGCAGCAACAACAGCAACAACAGCAGCAACAGCAACGGCAATAGCAACCACAACCACGAAGACGACGATAACGACAACGACAACGACACCAGCAACACCACCACCACGACTGACTACCAGCAGCAGCAGCAGCAGCAGCAACAGCAACAGCACCAGCAACAGCAACAACAAACGACAACGACGACAAACAACAACAACAACAACAACAACAACGAAAACAGCGACAGCAATGACAACAACCACAACAAGCACTACAACCACAACAACTACAACTACAAATACTGCTGCTGCTACTACTACTACTCCTGCTCCGACAACAACTATAACTACAACTACAAAATCAGGGGCTATAGGGCGTGGGCAGCAAAGCTACGACAAAAACACAAAAAGAAAAACAACCACCGCAACAACCGCAAAGACAGAAGCAGCACTCCACCAACCCACCAACGCACCACCACCACCACCAGCAGCACCACCACCAGCACCAACACCAGCACCAGCACCACCACCACCACCAGTTGCAACCGCCACAAAACACAGCACCAGCTGACTCTCCACAAGAAACACAATCACTGCACCATCGCAACAAGCGTGGCAACTGCAAACACACTAAGATGTTTCCGCATCGCCATAAGGAGCCGGCACTGGGCATTGCCACTCGGACCGAATTTCGGATCACAGCATGTGTCATAATTGAAACCTTGGCTGTCATCAGCGACCCAAACCACTAAGAGCCCGGACGAGTCTAGCGGTCACGACCATGGAGATGTTGAGGGTTCATGCCGCACAAGATCAAAGCTCTGTGTAGCAACTCCTGTCTTCGTGGACAATATCGCCTGTTACACCTCTGAACTAAACGATGCTTCAGGGTAGCTCTGGTGAGGCGTAATTATCCGTTCGGGCTAAGGCAAGGCTATGGAGAGACACTACCGTTCTGGGAGGCCCGCCGTCTATCCAGCACTCCACGTTCCCCATGACGATGGCCTCATCCACTGCATGAGTACTGCAAACGTTTGTAGACGTAGTTCGTGAATAACGTGACATCATGTAGACAGCTGGCATCCAGAACAAACCTTCCAAAGGGATTGGCGAGCTCAATCTGCACAGGAAAGCCCAATATCGAGGCCTCAACCCCAAACTGCCGGTCTGAGGGATCTTAAGGGGTTTGGGCCTGGAGTGTATAGGAAGTGACTCAGGATTTGGGAGCTTCCGAAAATTAGGGGTACCTTATTTTGGGGTTCTTATAAAAAGGATCCTACCATTTAGGGTACTTTAGTAGGGTCCTCCATTTTCGGAAACCCCCATTTGGGGACAAGGATGAAAACCACAGAGGCCGGAAAGGCAGTTGCCTGCTGCCCCGGAGGATGGCAGGCCCTGCCGCCACTTATCCATCCTGGCAAAGGTGCGGGAACTTACTGAACTGAAAGCCCCAAACCCGAAAACCCCTAAATGCCTCTACTTAGAGGCCCCACACCCCTAAACATCCCAAAAACCCTCGCCTTGCAAATTCCGGAAACCCCACCTCTCGCTCTCGGGTCAGTTTTCTGCCTTCGCCCGCTTCCCGGCCATCATCCCCGAGTCTGAACCTCGGGGATCGACCCACAACAATGCTGTTAAATTTGCTCCAGGAAGAACCCAAAAAGTAGGGCTCGTAGGCTTAGTCGAGCTCTGTCGCATTGAAAAAATGGGAGAAGATGCGCTGATATGCGCTGATCCACCCCAGGAGCCCACTGGCGGAGAAGGAGAGCATGCAGCCAGCATGCTAACATCCACAAACGGGCTCATGAGAAGCTGCACAGGGCCCTTGCGGAACAAGGGGGCACTTAGCACAGTAAGGGCGTGTGGTCCATGTGAGCTTTGCTGCCCTGAGCCCTGAGCCTGAAAAATCCTGCAAGTTGCGTGTCATGGTTTAGCGCTTGCTGTACTGTCATGTGTCACAGGGTCAGCAGTGGCCCGACTGTCGACAGCCATCCGACTCACTTACCGCCCTCACGCCGTCTAACTCTTTTGTGGGGATTCAGTGTAGACTGCAGGCATGCGTCAACGGATCTTTGCCTATCACAGCGCTCAAACACTCCAACAGGGAAATAGGCAATCCCGGGCAAAATGATGCAAAATGTATACAGCGGCTACGACCCAGCCAACAAAGCTCTAGGAGGCCCGAGAGCCTTTGCTTGCAGGGTATAAACGGGACAGGTTGACTAGACATGAATGTGTTTATAGGTTTCGCGCTTGAGCGTCAGACGGGTTGATTGTTACTGCGACGAGAACGCGTTCCGGCCACTTACCCGAAAGCCTAAACCCTAGACACCAAACCCGTGTCGACTTGCGCGACACCTACCAGCTAAACCAAACAATACCTCAATAATCCTTCTTAAACGACCGTTGCGATTTGCAAGACCTTCCAAGTAGTCTGAGGCCACCGCCAGCATTTTTGTTCTCCCTCCTCTTGGCCCCAGACCCAGAACCTGAAGGAAGCAGGAGGTTAGCATTGGCCCTCGCAGCTCGAAAGCTATAGGGATCGTTACATTGCAGCGAAACCTGAAGGATCCCTGCAATCGAGCTGGGAAGCTTTTTTGCAACGAAGAAGCAGAAGGCGGAAAATAATTCAGAGCCCTCCGAGGGCCTAAACTTTCGAAGTACCTGCAACGAGTATGATCTGGGATCCGGACTCACACTCTGGTAGGGACTGGCACACCTCTCGGAGCGGCTGGATTGAACCAGGAACCTGCGCCTCTATGCTGCTACTCTTACCACCGCTGCAAAAATAGGATGTGAGCATGTAACATCATCGCAGATAGTCAAAAAGCAATTTAGATTCGACCTAAACCCTAAACTCTCAAACTCTAAACCCTTAAACCCTATTCCCTTAAACCCTGCACCTTGGGGTCACCTATTTGAAAAGCCACCGGCTGGTCGGTCTTGCAGCTGTCCAGACTAGCCGCGCACTGCCTGGTCTAGGGGTTTTATACGATTACTGCTAGAAGCCCCTTGTACCCGAAATAGCAATGATGGTTTGAATAAACCGCACACAACTATACTATGATAAGACGACTACAAACTGTGAAGCAGAACCCGGTTTGGGCTTCGGGCCAGGATGTACGAAATTCGGCGGAGCCTGGATCGACTTGTCGCGCTGCGGCCGCCAGGGATTGCCGTGGTGTTTGGCTCTAACTGTATTCTAGCTGTCTCTTGCAACGGCATGCAACGGCAAGCCCGCGGCTTTAAAAGAACAATTCTTGCTGAGGGATCCAGTGAAAGTAGAACATTCCCTAGCCGCTCTCAAACAGGGAATCAGTAAGATTCCGGAGCTGGTCAGCAAGGGGATTCACGCGCAAGAAGCAAATTCTCCCCAAGCCACAGCCTCCCTGCGACTCTCTCTGTCAGAGATGAAGCAGGCAACAGATAGGCAAGCTCTTGATGGGTGCAGTTCTGCACAGTGAAAAATGCAAACGTCGAGAGGCATGGCTGGTGCCTGACCGCAGAAGAACCCCTTCAGGGATGGTCAGCAAAAGACCCTTTGCCGAGCTTCGACAGGAACCAAGGCACTTTCTTCTGAGACAAGATGTCTTCAGGCTAGTTTAATCCCTCACATGTCTCGTCAAATTAATCACAAGTCTGGCAATATCCTCCAGCTCCAGAACCTCGGTGCAGTGAGCTGGGCCGCTAGAATAGATGTTGGGTCTCCAGCCAAGAACCCTAAACCCCCAATGCCCCAAACACCTCCCCACCCCGAAGTCCCCGAAACCCCCAAAGCACTCAACATCCCTCAAGCCTACAAACACAGATGTCGAAACCCGCCGCGCCAAGGAACGCTGTCCCGGAGCATGTCAATGTCCTCTTCGTCCAAGGCTTCCTCATCGAGGTCCGGCTGCTCACCGCGCCTCGGGGTGCCCAGCAGCGGGGTGTCAGGTTAGGGCGCTTAGTGGCTTTAGGGTAGGGGGTTTTGGGTTTCGGATTTGGGGTTCAGGGCAAGTTTAGCGGTTTAGAGTTTCACCAGTCTAGTTAGCGAGCGGATCTCTATGAAAATCGCACAGAGTTCAGGCAAGGGGCGTGGTGTCAATCTTCTTCTTTGCCTGCCGCTGGAAAACATGCCAGTGGAAAGACGTCAAAAGGCTGAGACAAGAAAAATCCCCCCTGCCTTGTGTCGCTGCCTGAGCTTCTGCCTGCAGAGAGCATCCTCTTGGAGGCTGAGCATGTTCAGGCAGGTGGACCTCGACCCACGACATGGCATGACGGCATAGGGTTGCTGCGATCCCTCTGAGCTGGCTGCGCAGTGGCTCGCACCTTTGCATTGTCATCCTTCATTCGCGTCGTCATGGCCTTGCCCAGCAGCGCGCTCTGCCGAAAGCCCCCCTGGACACCTGCCCTGCGCCTCCCGCACGAAGGCTTTTTGCACTCCAAGCCTCAGCGGAATTTAATGGTTGTAAAACACTATCTGGCATTGAGCTGATCACCATCCTCCTCATCATCGTCGTCATACTGTAAACATCAAGATTACAGGATAATGAGAAAGAAGACGATGATGAGGCCGGCGGCAATGATGATTCTCACGATGATGCTGACGACGACTTTGAAGACTATGATGATGCGGATGCAAATCCAGGAATGACTCATGACGGTTTGTCTGGAGAGTTTTCTGGACATCCGCCGTCTGGCTCTTCAGCTCTTCGCTGCCGAAGCAGCGAACCCTAGACAGCTAACACTAAACCTTACAACCGTGTGTGCCTGCCCCGTACCCCCTAGACCCTTCTCCCAAAATCCAAATCCTAAATCCCACATCCGCAAATCCTTGACGCAAAACACAAATATCCTGATCCCCTAAACCCGAAACCCCAAAACCTCCAAAAAAGCTGCCGGAGGAACTGCTCTGTTCGTGCCAAGTCCAGGAGAGACTCGGCTGCCGCCTCAGGAAGCTCAGAACCTGAACCCCATATTATAACATATATATATATATTCTATATAAGTATATTACAATTCACGTTGTTATATTTTGTTATACCAGCATTGTTTTATATTATGCTATATTATGCTACAGTACAGTCTGCTGTATTCCTTTTCTTGTATTATGTTGTACTATGTTACGTTATATGTTGTACGCTCTGCTTTCACGGTTTGAGCTTATAGGTTTTAGGAGCTTGGGGGGTTTAGGGTTCATGTGTTCGCGGCATGATGGGACTTTGCGATGCTTCGTGAGACTTTACGCGTTGTGGTGCGGGAGTGGTTGCTTTCAGTATGGTATTGTGGATCTGCTTTCTCCCTTCAGGGTCCTCCTTCTCTTCGTGATATGCGGTGTTCAGAGTCCGACTCATGGGCGCCAAGAAGGCGAGTAATTCGAAGCCTCAAGACCGCTAGAAGTGACTTAAGCCCCTGGATCCCCTGACACAATGACAAAGATCCAAACCCCCAAGCCCAACTTTGCTCTGAGCTACTTGTCTCACATCACTGGAGGTGTCCGTGAGGCCGCGCTTCACCAGGCATTGGATGCAGACCTTGTGAATCTCAGGGTCTCGGGGTTCAGGGCTTCGGGGGTTTCGGGTTTTAGGATTTAGGCGCCGGCTTTGGGGGCTTCGGGTCGACTGTCGGAGCCAAGGCGGAGCAATGCCAGAACCCGAGGACTGAGAAAGACGCGTTCTGCGCGACCTTCTCCGTGACACCCAGACGGCTAATAGAAATCGCGGCAGCTTCGCGCACCTTCCAGGAACGCCAGAAAATCGACCAAGTCCTGCAACCTCATAACCTAGGTTACACTCTAAAAATCTTAATCCCCTTAGTATAGCTAAGACCCGTTCCTCAACCCGAATCTCTAATTAGTAACTCTAGTACTCCGAAAGCCTTACCAAACTGAAGCCTCATACGCCAAACCCACAGACGCTAAACTCTCAAGGCTGGTGAGTCCCACCGGCGCGTGAGAATCCCGCATGGCATCCGCCAAGTAGGGGGCGGCGGTGGCCGCAAACGTCCTGAGCGACGCGAGAGGTCCCAAGCATGGACAAACTTGCAGAAACAGTAACGGCATGCGGCATAACGACAGGGCATGAACACAATACCGTAGTACTTAGCACAAAGTTTCCAAGCGACATGTGCATTCCGCGAGAGATGGAAAATCTCGTTGGCATCAATGGGGCATGATGCGGCTGGCAATCTGGTAACCACTGCGAGGGATACATGTGAAATCCAAAACCGGGACCAGGGTCAGCAACCTACTAAGAAAAGCAAAGCAATAAATTCGCCAAGCCGAAGGCACCCGATCCGTCCCAAAGAAACGGCGGAGCAGCGTCGGACGACATGATCCGGATCTCTCAGTGTCTGGAGCAGCTTGGGCCTAGGCAAAGCTTCCGCATTCGTTGACGGATTGACGGAGTCTACAAGGTACTATACAGTATAGGGTTTAACTGCAGAGAGCAGACTGGCTCTTCTTCAGGCTACAAGTACCACCCCTCCGGCTCTTGAAGCCCTGGAAAAGAGCCGTGGCCTTGGAGTGAAAAGAAAAGGAAACTGAGGTCGCAACACAGCCGTCGAGGCGCTCTTGCCGCCGATTTGACCTCTGAGGGATTTGGGCTCCAAGACCTACAGCCCAGTTTTGTAAAGAATTCTGGGGGCTCTTGGGGGAACTTTCCCCCAAACCCTAAACGCTAAACCCTGGGTGACGAAATTGAGGCCGAGGCCGATGGCCTTTGCTGCGGCGGCTCGAACGTGACTCTGGCCGTCAGCCAGGCAAGCAGCCAGTGCGTCGGTGGCCACTGGCGCACCTAAAGTTCTCACTCACAGACCCTCTTTAGGGTTTATGGTTTTGGGTTTAGCGTCACAAACGGAGGGAGGCTGCTTGTAGAGATGCATTCACTGCCAAGATGCTCAGCATGCCCAGCGCAGCCGCTGCTGCACTCTTGACTTCGGAACCTTGGGACACTCTGCGTACCCGAACCGAATCGTTTTGCATCCAAAAGCACCCACGGCCCCAAAATCCAAAAGATATCGTTCAACTCTACGAAACCTCAAAAACCCTAGACTCTTAACCACGGCACTGTACTCCCAGCCTTAAACTTCCCAACTCCCAACACCCTACACCGAGAGCCGCGTGACTCGAATCTTCCAACGCGTCCATGAGCACCTCCAGCACTGCCGTGGTGCTCACACCTCCATTTAAGGGCTTGTGCTTCGGATTTGGGATTTTTGGCTTTGGGTTTTTTGGCGCCACGCTAAACCTTAAACAACGACCCCAAAAGCCTTAGACCCAAACTCCTGTCCAGCAGACACTCAAACCCACCACCTTCACCCTAAACGGCTCAACTCAAAGACCTCCAAACCCAGAATGCGAAAAACCCTCAAACCCAAACCCGAACCCCTAAAGCCTCACACCCTAAGCCCAACACTCCCAAAACCCCTAAACCGCCAAAACCCAACAACCTTAGTTAGAGCAGCCGGGTCACCGAGGTATCCCAGCGAAGTCAGTGCCTGAATACAGGTTTCGGGTTTCAGCTTAGGGCTCCGAAAGAGCTGAACAACAAAGTATTAAAATGATACGTTTTCTCGGTAGCAAGAACAACGCTCACAACTATTGCTACTACCGTTGGTATTGACATCACAAATCACATTGACTTTATCAGTATCATCATCGCTATTGCCATCGCTATCATTTTCGCGATCTTGACTTGAATCCTTGTCTTTGTCTTTATTGTAACTATCTTTATCTCTACCTGAGAAACTCAGGCGGCCCAGCAGCGAATCAAACGCTCACGCACAGCTTTTGTACAGCATCGCCTGAGGTCTAACAAACTGCGTGCCACGGCTAAAGGGGCCCCTCGAGAGGTAACAGCGGCCAAGACAGGTGCTTTCCTGAAGGAGCATCAGCTTTACAAATCACAGCTCCCCAAACTTCGCTTCTGGAAAGCGATCTGTACACGCTAGCGCTTGTTGTAGCCGCGAAGCTCTCGCTCATCCTTCTTCTCTCGTAGGGCCTGGGCCATCTCCACGATTTGGTACTCGCCGGTGTCGAGAAGCTTGTATAGGGCGTCCATGTTGGCATTCTTCTTAGTGAGCCCATCAATGGCCATCTGCGGATGGGGAACCCATTTGACCTTGCCCTTGATAGCGTTCATGCCTTGTCTGATTACTTGTATCTCTAGGCTCGTCCGCTTGTCTTGAGAGGGACCAACGCTCTTCCTGGACAGGTCGTCATAGAGGGCCTTCGCATCCACAATGCATAAAGCATCTTTGAAGTCTTGAGTAGACTCATCTGACACCATGGCCATCACCTTGTTGCGCTCGAGCCTTGCTTCCCACTTCTCAATCTTGAAAGAAGGATCCATGATCTCGTTGAAAACCGACATAATCCAGCACAATTCTCCCAAGCCTTTTGAGAGGCTCTGCGTCTCTGCCGCAAGGGTCGAGTTCACTACTCTTTGAATCCTTCCACTTCTCCAGGAAATCAGCGAGCACGGCACTCGAAAGCCTTTTTGAAGATCTTCGTGAAAAGCAATCACTCCGAATGCCCCTTGGCTTCGTCCTTCTCCAGCATTGTCGAAAGAAGCATCCGACATCACTCCCCACACCAAGTGCTCGGGGTCAATTGACTTGATTTTGATGCTCAAGTCGGGCTTGGTCTTGATCAGCTTGACAGCCTTGTTGATGTCGATTAGGTCCTCGACAATTGGCCTCGGAAACTTAGAAGAACTCAACGACGCTGCAGCTGCTGCGTCTGGCCTTCCTTCTCGCGAAGCCCAGTTGAGACTTCCCACCACAGCTCGAGCCTGAGCAATTTCAGATTCAGTAGCCAAGGCCTTGAGTTGGCTCTTTCGGCCCTTCGCCAACTGAATTGGCTCCAGCCTCTCGGTCACAAACTTCATCATGTCCACGACAAAGCTGTAGTCATCAAGCTGCTTCAACCTTCTTCCGTTGAAACCCACTCCGCTCTCGTTGCCTCGGAGCATCTCGAACTTGCCAAACTTGTAGCGGGTGCGCAACTCCGTCATTTTCTCGTAGTGCACCGTGTTTCCGAAGTTGAACAAGTCGTCTACTTCCACTGCTATCGCTCCTTGCAACTTGCTCTCATCATGAAGAAGATACACCGTCGGATCCAAAACGCTCTCGCGGTAGCCGTGGGAAAGAATGCTCTCCTTGAGTGATCGCCTCCAGTGCATCGGAGCGTCCGGCAGCCCATAGCATCCAGCTACAATCTCAATGATCTGCTCGGGATGCAGACCTTCTATGCCACCCTTGGGTTGCATTGCATATAGAGGTCCTTCAGCTCTTTTAAGTGGTTGACTCTGACAGAAAGCGTTCTTCAAGTCTCCAACTGAGGCCTCATACTTCATCGATGCGCATGCTTGAAGTAGTACTCCGAAGGTGGTCGAGCACAGAGTAGGAGAAAATCTCTCCAAGGACAGCAAGTCTGGATCCTTGTCCCCTCTGATACACCATCTTGACTTGCGTGAATCTGGTTCACCAGGTTGCTCTGCAGGTTTCATCCTTCGAACCATTCGTGAGGGCAAAATCCTGTCGAGCTTCCCCTCAGTCTTGAGCCTCGCATGAACTTCTCTTGATTCTTTGAGATCAAGAACACGGATCGCACCTGTCGAAGACACTTTGATCCACTCTTGTAGATCCGTTTCACGCCAGGCTGATCGGTCTGCCTGTTTGATCTCGTGGTCGAAGATCTCACCCTGTCCTCTCGGCTTGCCACCAGCAAACACTTCAAGATCCAGTGGTTGAGCACTGAAAATCGTGAAGCCCGTCCAGGTAGAGGCTGTCTTCTTGGCTCGGACTCCTTTTCGTACCCAATTGTCCTGAGTAGTGGTGACGTAACCCTCCTCGTCAACCATGTAGGTGCTGCGATACTTGAGCCTCCTCGGCATCAAGGCTCCCTTAATCTTCTTCGGGTGACACAGTTCGTCCCGAGGTTCCACATGATGCCGAACGATCAGATCCCGGCTTGGTTCTTCCCAGCAGTCGTTGTCACAACACCATCCATTGTTGTCGAGGTAGAACCAGGCCTTGTCATCGGTTCTCACCGTCTTCTTCTGCACGAAGTAGGGACGTTGTTCTTGTGGTCGGTAACGATGTAGTCTCCTCGCTGCTTCGTAAGGAGCGCTTCCAGGCAAATTGCCATCCAATCTCTCATTTCTCATCACCTGAGCAGCAGTTCCAACTGGATTCAAAAACACTGGCGGTTGTGGTATATGAGGTGGTTGCGCTGAGAGTTGTGGTGCCTGAGGTTGCGGTACTTGGGATCCAATGGAAGTATTCCTTGTCAAACTTTCAGGTGGGGTTGGTAGTGGCTCAGGTTCACGCACGGACTCCTGTCTTTCCAACGCCACGCGGCCTCGCAACTCTTCCAAAGCATTTTCCATCCCAGGAGGTGGACGAAGCATTTCGTCGATTTCTTCCATGTTGACTCCCTCATTGGTCTCATTGTTTGGGGTCTCTTGTTCCAATCGAGGTCGCTGGGCTCTTGGTTCGGGAACCCACACTGGGACAGGAGGAACATCGTGATCCCCTTGAGGTTCATCCTCTGGCACGTCGTCCTCAGTCATATCCCGATACGTCCTCTTGACACTCGATCTCCCCAACTCCTCTTTGAGAGCCTCCAACTCTTCAGACAACATCTCCTTCGCGAACTGCTCCTCGCTTGTCGCTGGTCGACATTGTTCCAAGCTAACCTTCCAGAGCTCGCCTTTCATCGAGACCCAAGCATTGGGTCCTTCAAGAGCCAAAATGATCCCTGGACCCACCCAGGTTGGCTTCTTTCCTTCATGGCTCTCCGGAGTCATTGCGTGCTTGCGCTTTCTTTCCTTGGGTTGCCTGAACACATACACAGTCTCACCCACAACAAAGGTCACTGGCTTCCGGTTCCTTGCATTCTTAGCCTTGGTAATGGCAAGTTCCGTTTGAGTCTTCATGTAAGCCTCTTGAGCCTTCTGTCGAATTTCTAGCAGCCTTCTCATCTCGTCGCCTGCACTTTGCACCACCATACTCGGATCGAGTGCATCGTCTGAGAGCAGGGAACCAGGTAGTCGAAGGGAATGTCCGAGTTGACGCTGCATAGGTGAGAATCCACTCCTGTTCCCATAACGATTCTTCGCAGCCTCAACTTCCAGCAAGAGCGTCTTTAGCTCCTCCCAGGAGCTGATTTGTGCTGTGTCTCTTGCCTTCTCAAAGATGGCCTTGGAAGTGGGCGCCGGCACGTTCCGTCTTTCCGGCCTGCCACGGTGAACGTGCAGCCGTATGTCTCACCAGTGCTCCAGCTTGCGCCGCCATCTCCGCGAAGTTCCCACGAAATTCTGTGCCCAAATCCGGAATCAGAATCTCTGGCACCCCAAAGACACGGCCCCAGACTCGGAGAAAGGTTCTCCAAGTGTGATCCGCATCAACACTTCGAAGCCACTCAATGACCTGGTACCCAGTGCCCCAGTCGCAGATGTTCAAGCACGGAAATAGATCTCGTGGGTCGAGTCCTGGAAGATAGATGACGTCTACTCCCACGATCTTCCCCGGTTCATACGACTTAGGCAAAACAGCCGGTCGAGCTGACCTGGGCTTCGGCTTAGCCTCGCAAACGCTGCACCGGAACTCCTTGGCCATAAACCTAACCAAGTGCGGCTTGGCATGCGCCAGCTTCAATGATCTCGCAAGTTCCTTCGGACCAGGATGTCCCAGGTTCTCGTGCAGCTTCTTCAACAGACGGAGCTCCTCATTGGTTGGACGCATCTGATCATGGCCATGAGGTGCACGTTGGCGAGCATCTTCGCCAAACTCGTCCTCCCCGTCTTCTTCAACAAACACCTCCGAAACCTGGTCTTGTCCTTGGCGTAGCGAACCATCGAACATCACGTAGCACCGGTCCTTGGGAAGCTCAAACCCCAAACTCTTCAGCTCGTTGGCCTTCTTAGCACCAATCTCGTCGATCCCTCGAGATGTATAGGCGCTGATGATAAGCCGACATCCGGTCCAGTCCCGCGACCCATGCCAGAGTTTCGGGTCAAACTCGAAAATACTGTTTTTCACATTGATGTTTCGGACCCTGATCACCTCTCCGTTCGGTAGCTCTTGACTTTTGCCACCTTCTCGATCTTGGATCCACAGCTCGCCGCCTTTGAACTTTCCGACTCCCAACACCACGTTCTTGGAGCCAACCCTGTTGTGAACATCACGATGAGGTAACGAACCAGCGTTTAGCCCAAGAGCAAAGGTTGTCCAAGTTTGGTCACCACTCAACTTTCCTGAGCTTTGAAATCGGAGTAACTCGTTGATGTAGGCAACGAACTGTGGCGTTTCATAGGACCGCCGCGTCAGACCATAGTGGTTACCATGGGCATACAGGCCGTATACGAGATAGGGTCCATGGTGGGTAGAAGCTCGCTGTCTCAGGCTCACCGACGGAAACTTTCCAAGGAACTTTTCCAAAGAACTCAACGAGAAGTCTTTCTGATTCAACAACCGACTGGCTTCCTCCTCAATCCAAGACAACTGACTCGAAGTCACGTAGGACCCACCGTGCTGACTCTCATCTCGGTAAAAGGACCCACCGTGCTGACTCTCAACAATATTAAAAACGGACACCTGGTGCGCCTCGTGATTCTGACGGAAGCAACTGACTTCGTCCTGGTGCGCCTCGTGATTCTGATGGAAGCAACTGACTTCGTCCTGGTGCGCCTCGTGATTCTGATGGAAGCAACTGACTTCGTCCTGGTGCGCCTCGTGATTCTGAGGGAAGTCAAACACCTCTTGCAACATCTTCTGGTCATTGCTTACGTAGTGTACTCCATCTTTGTCTTGACGCACCCAATCCCCAAGTTCGCACAGCCAGCCAAGCTCATCGTCGATAGATCCGCCTTCAAACAGGATCACGAAGGACTTCCCACACGCATCTTGCCACTCAGCGACATCAGATGCCAAGCGACTCGACTCCTTCGTACAGCTCGGAAAGATAGCGAGCTTCTTGGGAGCGTGGCCTTTGAGGTTCTCCCACAGCAGCTCGGAACGAAGCGGATCCAAAATGGCCATCGCCTCGTCAGTAGACTGAAAAACACTCACATCAAATTCCGGTGAAACCAGTTTCCATACCGGGCTCGCGTTTTCTGACGTAAAAGTAGTCATTGCATTCAGGGAGCAGCTCATTCTCTTCCGTTGTCCATGGGTAAGGGCTTTGCAAATGCCCTGCTCGTGACTCCAGACTGCCATCTCCTCTTTGTCATCGAAGCAGACAAGAGCAATTTGGGTAGAATCCATAGACCTGGGAAGCCACCCATTCCGCTCCTTCCACTCTTCACTCGACTCATCCCAAAGGAAAAACGATCGAGGCAATGACATTCTCCACGGCATGGAACCTGCATTTGGGCAAAATGCCCTCATCTGCAACCGCCTGGCCGTCAGCAGCTGCGGTCCGGAACTTATAAGACTCACCTGTTCCGGCTCTATCCCGTCAGGAAGTCCCTTCACACCGAAGAATCTGACACCATGCTGAATCCATCCGACTGAGCTGCCTGGTTTGCTTGAACTTGAGCGAGGAATCCTTGCATCCAAGCCATCTGCGCACGAACCTCCGCCATTTCCTGCTGGTGCCTCGAAGCCTGCAACTCCATCCGGTCCTGGTACTCCTTGCTCATGTTCTCGGCTTGCACCTGCATCATGCGCTGCATCTCCTGAGTTTGGTGGTTCACATGGTCCTCGGCTTGGCTTTGGATCTTCAGTATCTCCTCCTGCAGCCTCTCGGCATGGTTGTCCTCCAGCTCCATCTTCTCCTTGACCTGCTGTATGAATGATCCGTCTGGGGCCGGGGGGCGTTAACCCTTACTGCAAATGGAGCTCCAAAAAAGATCGGTTTAAACCGTTTTGAGTCGAACAGCAAACGTTTCATAAGGGTTCAAATTGTTCACTCAAGAGCTTTACGTTTCATAGTTTGCCTGCCTCCGAAGCTTCCGGGCGCAGCTAAACAAAATTGCTCTTTGAAACAAAGGCGGTCTCTATTTGGGAAACAGGCACGGGGCTGAGTCGGTTGATTATATAGTTGGGTCGTGCCATTTTTAGCTACGCACACAACCGCAAAACTCGAAGGTTTCTGTTGCATTCTGTTGCACATCAGGAAAGGACAAATGCTGAAGTCCGCTTTTTTTTCTGCCACNCGTGCCATTTTTAGCTACGCACACAACCGCAAAACTCGAAGGTTTCTGTTGCATTCTGTTGCACATCAGGAAAGGACAAATGCTGAAGTCCGCTTTTTTTTCTGCCACTCTTCTCGCCTGAGTTGGTGAGTCAAAAGCTCAAAGCTGCCTAGCCTGCCTTACGTAGCATCCTGCTATCTCTACACATGACAGCCTTCTTTGGCTGGGCGCAGCGCGAACCGCGGTAGCACCCTGCCAAA